>CM059578.1:10214284-10279849 GCA_030386875.1 Morinoia aosen
GTACGAATGTTTTCAAATGCGCTTTTTTAACTGATACGCTTCCAAGGTTGTCAGATAAGCAAGATTGCACTGCGTAATCAGTTTGCCTTCTCGCCTGCTCAATGTTATTCATCTGCGTGTAGATTTAATTACTAATCTTCGAACGAACAATCCTAGACACAATTTTTCTTAGCATCAAACATGAAAGTCATTGTCATTGTTGAGAATAACTATATAGAATAAAAAATGAAATATTGAGAAAGATTAAAGTCCCGCAAATCAAAACCGATATAGAATAAAACCTCGTTGAAAACAAATTAACAGGAAAACTCGAAACAAAACCGACACGAAAAAAAAGCTCGACAAATTAAAATCGACATCAAATAAACAAATCAAGTTCTTCAACATCAGTTAGTTCTCTTTAGTTCCAATTCATCCACACAGGGAAAGGTAAAGGCTATTCATTTTTTTTTCTCTCTCAGCAGCGTCGTCGGATGGTGACCTCGCATTCGTGTTCTTCTAGCACAGCCGCTGGGCCCTCACGGTCCTCAGGTCGAGCTTAGCTCCTCTCTGGAATGCAACAGAAATTGGTTAGCACAAACTTCACAGGAGGGTGTGCCAATTTGGTCAAGGAGTTATAGGTGGCCCCGTGGTAACAGCACAAAAGTGTTTTTTCTACATCTTCATGTGATGTTCAAATTTCTCAAATAAAGACCTTACATCCAAGGCTTTTCTACGAACAAATGCTTATTCTAAGGCTACCGAGCATTTTTTATCGAAACACCACCCGGCCACCAATATGATCCGCTTTCGAAAATGACCTTACTCTGTTACACTACTTGTTCAATTTATATTTAGACATTCCCTGCCGAGTGGATGGTCTTCCCTCGTGGTGATCATGTTGCGAGTACAGAGCTATCGACATTGAAGACTTAAATAAAGACAATACTGTGAACACGACGGATGTGGTGTACCACAACCTGACGAGACGCTGGTCGGTCTAAAGAATCCAGTGAATTTACCGGTCAGCGCTCGAATTGGTCTCCAAGTGAACTAGCAGCAGGATGACCCCAGTCCTTTCGGAATATTGAAATGCAACTTTAATTTTTCATAATTATATCAGCTAGTTTCATCATGTATAAATAACTAGCGCAAAGGTCTTCCATGGCGAGGAAGGCACTAATTAAAATGAACTGAAGATTTCTAAAGATTAGGCACAAAGTGTGTAGATTACCAAAGCGACAACTAAATAGTCCCTGACCGAAGTTGACGTTAACCGAGTTTATTATTATTCCACATCTCCAAGTTGATGAGAAAGTAATAAGTATTGGTTAAGAAACGGCAGTCAACTGAAATATGTGGTCGTCATACAACAAAAACTAATCCTACATACTTCAACACAACCATCTGCTCGAAACCTCATAATCTTCCTTCCCCTGGGACCGATAATTCTGTTACAATAGTTATATCCCCACAGGAGAGTCAAACCTGGGATTGAAAAGGTGAAATAATTACGAAAGGTCATACCTTTCGTAATTTATACCTTTTTGAACAAAAATTTTGCCTAATAAAAATTTTTGAAATTCTCTGATTTGTTGCAGTAATGACTGGAGAATTGAAACAAAGTTGTGAAATTAATCTCTGTCTAATTCGCCCCAGAAAAAAAAGAAATTTAACTTACAGATATTAACGTTTTCAAGAAAAGAAATATAAATTTTATGGTGATTTTAAGAATTTCTCCCCAAGTGAAAAAATTTTCCTGATATACAACCGACTTTTGAAGTTTGAGATTATTCTTGAGATAAATTTTGAGATTATGCTCATAAGGTGAAAAAAATCGTATCCTCAAGCCTTACAAATTTTTCCACTTTTCAATGTTTCCAAAAACTATGAAAATTTTCGACAACTTCAATACTCTGTTGTACATTAGGAAAACTCCTTATTTGACCAAAATTTACTGCAAATATATCTTTAAATTATTATGAAATGCGGTTAGGAAAAGCTTTAAATCCGCGAACTGAGTATCGGTTTTTTCCAGGAGTTCATCAGGCTGAGAATAACCGTGAAATCGCGTTTTCCAATTCTCAACTCATTTTTAGGAAGAGATCAGAGAATTTTCAACATTTTTATTCCGCAATTTTTAAAAAAAAAAAACCTAAGGATATTATTACCTTTACAAGTACTTTCCAATTTCTCAATGTTTCCATACGTGATGAATTTTTTGACCGCTTATATGTTCAGTTTTACAATAGGAACACCCACTTATTTGACCAGAAATTCTCAAATATCTCAAAAAATTCATATCTCAAAGGATAGCAGTAATTAAATTATTAGTTAGTTTAAGCCTCCCCATCCGCAACAAATGCGATCCAAAGAGAGGAAGAAGGAAGGCACCATTTAGTATAGAGTTAAGGGACCGCGGAATCTATACAGAAAGGGCATAGAAACAGTAAGTCGAGAAAAAAGTTCATGAAACAAGATTAAAGTTGAAGAAGAAAATAGTAGGTGTTGAAAAACAGGACAGCAGTGAACCGAAAAAAGATGGTCCTTAACGCAACAAAAACATTTTATTTCAACAAAAGAAGGCCTACCTAGCTCCGAGCTCGGGCCCTCACGTTTTCCCCCTGGGAGCGCCAATTCCCATAGATACAATAATTATATCCCCCTGAGAGGAGATGGGTAATTCATAAATTATATTTCAGTACATGCTTAACCTGTATGTTGGTGATATTCACACTCAGTAAACGACTTGCTCCCCAATTATCATGTAATTAATATTTCCAATTTAAAACTTCTTGATTTAGACGCCCACACATAAGTGCAGAAGATATATTATTTCCTACGTGATTTTTTGAAATACCATTTTTGAACCACGAAATTTTGAATTTATAACCTTCACCATAGTTGAAGTGCAAGGCATTTGTTGAGCATGAATACTACCAAAACATAAGCAAATGACATCGCCCTCAAACAAAACATCTGAAATTTTCTCCACAAGTTCGATGTGAAATTTTAATCAAAATGACCGCAGAATGCAAGTAAAGTCCACAGCATTTCATGCTCCTATCCTCGTCTATAACCAGGGACACAGCGCTATTCCAAGTGCCGTTAATTCCCATACACTGAGCGAAAATGCAGATAAATTTCCAAAAAATGTAACCTTAGTATATGAAACAGATTTCATAAATCTTCAAACTTACAGTTCGATCGCTATTCTGATGCTGTTGAGCCTAAAACAACACACATGAAATTCTAAAACAAGCACAAGAACAGCTCGTGCAGCCCGAAACAACGTTAGAAAGAGCCGATGTTCTTGGCATCATCTCAGCATGAAAATGTGTCCATTGTACTAGACTTGAGAAAAAATCTAGCGCTGTGTCGCTTGTGCTAAATAAATTGTTTAAATTATCTTAAATCGCAAGATACCGACGCAACTTTGGCTCGGTCACATACCAGCTCGGTCACACGCCAGCTCGGTCACACGCCAGCTCGGTCACACGCCGGCTCGGTCACACGCCGGCTCGGTCACACGCCGGCTCGGTCACACGCCGGCTCAGTCACACGCCGGCTCGGTCACACGCCGGCTCGGTCACACGCCGGCTCGGTCACACGCCGGCTCGGTCACACGCCGGCTCGGTCACACGCCGGCTCGGTCACACGCCGGCTCGGTCACACGCCGGCTCGGTCACACGCCGGCTCGGTCACACGCCGGCTCGGTCACACGCCGGCTCGGTCACACGCCGGCTCGGTCACACGCCGGCTCGGTCACACGCCGGCTTGGTCACACGCTGACTCGGTCACACGCGAGCGTTGCGCCGGCGCCGAAATTCGACGTTCGCCGCTCACGTAAAATCTCGAATTACGTCCGTAACTTCCAAGTTAGAGTCATATAATTTCCCTCGGGCTGCTCGTGGTGGTGATGTGGTGGCGCGAGTGATGGTGCGCAGGATGTGGTGGTGGTAGTAGGTATAACAAACTCAAACAAGTATTTGAATAGAAAATAATTGTAGTAAGTATTGATGACATAACCATTTAAGGTCCACAAAGCACGCTATAGTCGCCAACATATGTAACTGCGGAATAGTAACGGAATACATGTCGCGGATTGGATTAATTTAGATTGTTGATTAGATTGGGCCCTCGTAACTCATATAAGATGTTTCCAATGAGGAACGAGGAAAAGTTTAAATAGAAATATCAAATACGAATTAACATTGCGGATGATACGGACAGCAGTACATAATTGATGTCTGTGAACTGTTAAAAATCCAGCAGGTCCAATCGAAATGGTCCTTGAATTTATACTTCGAGTTTCACGCTCTTTTAAACACATTTTTTGCCCTGAACAGTGGGACCTCGGGTATAATTTTACCTTCAGTCAAAGGGGTCTACTTTTGGTTTTGCCTTTATCAATAAGGCCAAGTTGAGAGTTCAGTATTGCGTTCATCAATAAGGGAGCAAGGTTGAGAGTTCAGTAAAAAAACGTTACGCAGTGGATTAAAAATTACGTTTACATTTTCCTGTCATTCGAACGGCCCCGAGTGTCGGGACGCGGGTAGTGATCACTCGGTTATGACGTCGTAAATGCGACGGAATCAGCTTCGAGCCAACGGTAAAAAGCATAATTACGACAGAGAGCACGATTATGACAGTACAACTACGACACAGATGAGAATCATGTCAGAAAACACAATTACGAAAGAAAACACAATTGCGACAGAGTATCATACAATAGCGACAGAAAACACAATTACGACAGAGTATCATACAATAGCGGCAGAACACACAATTACGACAGAAAGTACAATAGCGACAGAATGTGAAATCACTACAGGATGTACTATTACGACAACAAGTACATTTACGATAGCATGCACAACTTACAGAATGTGCAGTTACGACAGGATGTACAATTACGACAAAAGAAATTTACGACATGAAGCATTATTGCGACAAAGTGTCGAGTTGGAGAGCAAAGTTGCGACAAAAAATACAGCTACAACAGAAAGTTTATCAATATTATTATTGGTTTCACCGCCGTTTTCTCTACTGAGACGCGACAGAAAGTATAGTTCCGACAGAAAGTATAGTTCCGACAGAAAGTATAGTTCCGACAGAAAGTATAGTTCCGACAGAAAGTATAGTTCCGACAGAAAGTATAGTTACGATAGAAAGTATAGTTCCGACAGAAAGTATAGTTACGATAGAAAGTATAGTTCCGACAGAAAGTATAGTTCCGACAGAAAGTATAGTTACGATAGAAAGTATAGTTCCGACAGAAAGTATAGTTACGACAGAAAGTATAGTTACGACAGAAAGTATAGTTACGACAGAAAGTATAGTTACGACAGAAAGTATAGTTACGACAGAAAGTATAGTTACGACAGAAAGTATAGTTACGACAGAAAGTATAGTTACGACAGAAAGTATAGTTACGACAGAAAGTATAGTTACGACAGAAAGTATAGTTACGACAGAAAGTATAGTTACGACAGAAAGTATATTTACGACAGAAAGTATAGTTCCGACAGAAAGTATAGTTCCGACAGAAAGTATAGTTCCGACAGAAAGTATAGTTCCGACAGAAAGTATAGTTACGACAGAAAGTATAGTTACGATAGAAAGTATAGTTACGACAGAAAGTATAGTTACGACAGAAAGTATAGTTCCGACAGAAAGTATAGTTACGACAGAAAGTATAGTTACGACAGAAAGTATAGTTACGACAGAAAGTATAGTTACGACAGAAAGTATAGTTACGACAGAAAGTATAGTTCCGACAGAAAGTATAGTTCCGACAGAAAGTATAGTTACGACAGAAAGTATAGTTACGACAGAAAGTATAGTTACGACAGAAAGTATAGTTACGACAGAAAGTATAGTTCCGACAGAAAGTATAGTTACGACAGAAAGTATAGTTCCGACAGAAAGTATAGTTCCGACAGAAAGTATAGTTCCGACAGAAAGTATAGTTACGACAGAAAGTATAGTTACGACAGAAAGTATAGTTACGACAGAAAGTATAGTTACGACAGAAAGTATAGTTCAGACAGAAAGTATAGTTACGACAGAAAGTATAGTTACGACAGAAAGTATAGTTACGACAGAAAGTATAGTTACGACAGAAAGTATAGTTACGACAGAAAGTATAGTTACGACAGAAAGTATAGTTACGACAGAAAGTATAGTTACGACAGAAAGTATAGTTACGACAGAAAGTATAGTTACGACAGAAAGTATAGTTACGACAGAAAGTATAGTTACGACAGAAAGTATAGTTACGACAGAAAGTATAGTTACGACAGAAAGTATAGTTACGACAGAAAGTATAGTTACGACAGAAAGTATAGTTACGACAGAAAGTATAGTTACGACAGAAAGTATAGTTACGACAGAAAGTATAGTTACGACAGAAAGTATAGTTACGACAGAAAGTATAGTTCCGACAGAAAGTATAGTTACGACAGAAAGTATAGTTACGACAGAAAGTATAGTTCAGACAGAAAGTATAGTTACGACAGCATTTAGGATCAATGTATACTTACGAACAAGAGCATCATTGAAGTAGAGAGCTCAATCATGACAGAAAGCACTGATTAGATTATAAAGGAGTTTTAGCCACCCTAACCACAACAAAGCTGTTTCCAAAACAGGAAGGATAAAGGCACCATTTAGTATTGAGTTAAAAGGAGCAGGAATCTCTACACAAGGTATGCTCCCACCCACGATCCGTTACGCAAGCATACAAATAGTACGTCAAGAAAAAATTCATTAAATAAAATATAAGTTGACGAAGAAACAAGTAAGTGATGAAAAACGAGACAGGAGTATGTGCTGAAAAATGAGACAGGAGTAAGTGCTGAAAAAAACGAGACAGGAGTAAGCGCTGAAAAACGAGACAGGAGTAAGTGATGAAAAAAGAGACAGGAGTAAGTGATGAAAAAAGAGACAGGAGTAAGTGATGAAAAAAGAGACAGGAGTAAGTGCTGATAAAAGAGACAGGAATAAGTGCTGAAAAAAAAGACAGAAGTAGCTGCTGAAAAAAAGAGACAAGAGTAAGTGCTGAAAAAGAAACAGATGTAGGTGCTGAAAAACGAGACAGGAGTAAGTGCTGAAAAAGGGACAGGAGTAGGTGCTGAAAAATGAGACAGGAGTAAGTGCTGAAAAACGAGACAGGAGTAAGTGCTGAAAAAGGGACAGGAGTAAGTGCTGAAAAAGGGACAGGAGTAGGTGCTGAAAAACGAGACAGGAGTAAGTGCTGATAAAAGAGACAGGAGTAAGTGCTGATAAAAGAGACAGGAGTAAGTGCTGATAAAAGAGACAGGAGTAAGTGCTGATAAAAGAGACAGGAGTAAGTGCTGATAAAAGAGACAGGAGTAAGTGCTGATAAAAGAGACAGGAGTAAGTGCTGATAAAAGAGACAGGAGTAAGTGCTGATAAAAGAGACAGGAGTTAGAGCTGAAAAACGAGACAGGAGTTAGAGCTGAAAAACGAGACAGGAGTAAGTGCTGAAAAACGAGATAGAAGTAGGCGCTGAAAAAGAAACAGATTTAGGTGCTGAAAAACGAGACAGGAGTTAGTGCTGAAAAACGAGACAGGAGTTAGTGCTGAAAAACGAGACAGGAGTTTGTGCTGAAAAACGAGACAGGAGTTTGTGCTGAAAAACGAGACAGGAGTTTGTGCTGAAAAACGAGACAGGAGTTTGTGCTGAAAAACGAGACAGGAGTTTGTGTTGAAAAACGAGACAGGAGTTTGTGCTGAAAAACGAGACAGGAGTTTGTGTTGAAAAACGAGACAGGAGTTTGTGCTGAAAAACGAGACAGGAGTTTGTGCTGAAAAACGAGACAGGAGTTTGTGCTGAAAAACGAGACAGGAGTTTGTGCTGAAAAACGAGACAGGAGTTTGTGTTGAAAAACGAGACAGGAGTTTGTGCTGAAAAACGAGACAGGAGTTTGTGTTGAAAAACGAGACAGGAGTTTGTGCTGAAAAACGAGACAGGAGTTTGTGCTGAAAAACGAGACAGGAGTTTGTGTTGAAAAACGAGACAGGAGTTTGTGCTGAAAAACGAGACAGGAGTTTGTGCTGAAAAACGAGACAGGAGTTTGTGCTGAAAAACGAGACAGGAGTTTGTGCTGAAAAACGAGACAGGAGTTTGTGCTGAGAAACGAGACAGGAGTTTGTGCTGAAAAACGAGACAGGAGCTAGTGGTGAAAAACGAGACAGGAGTTAGTGCTGAAAAACGAGACAGGAGTTAGTGCTGAAAAAACGAGACAGGAGTTAGTGCTGAAAAAACGAGACAGGAGTTAGTGCTGAAAAACGATACAGGAGTTAGTGCTGAAAAAACGAGACAGGAGTTAGTGCTGAAAAAACGAGACAGGAGTTAGTGCTGAAAAAACGAGACAGGAGTTAGTGCTGAAAAACGATACAGGAGTAAGTGCTGAAAAACGAGATAGGAGTAAGTGCTGAAAAAAAGAGACAGGAGTAATTGCTGGAAAAAGAGGCTGAAGTAGATGCTGAAAAAAGAAACAGAAGTAGGTGCTGAAAAAAAAACAGAAGTAGGTGCTGAAAAAAGAGACAGATGCAGGTGCTGAAAAGAGAGACAGAAGTAAGTGCTGAAAAAAGAGACAGAAGTAGATGCTGAAAAAAAAGAGACAAAAGTAGGTGCTGAAAAAAGAGACAGAAGTAGGGGCTGAAAAAAGAGACAGAAATAGGGGCTGAAAAAAGAGACAGAAGTAGGTGCTGAAAAAAGAGACAGATGTAGGTGCTAAATATAGAGACAGATGTAGGTGCTGAAAAAAGAGAGATGTGCTAAATATAGAGACAGATGTAGGTGCTGAAAAAAGAGACAGATGTAGGTGCTAAATATAGAGACAGAAGTAGGTGCTGAAAAAAGAGACAGATGTAGGTGCTAAATATAGAGACAGATGTAGGTGCTGAAAAAAAGAGACAGATGTAGGTGCTGAAAAACAGGACAAGTAAAACTAAGATGGTCCTTAATACAACGATAATTATTCATCCAAACGAAAAGAAGGGCTGCCTAACTCTGCTGAGAACATCTCATTTTTTCCTTGGGAGAGATGATTTAAATGGATTAATAGTTGTTATCCTCAAGAAATGATAGATCTCAATCACTACACTCTACCTCGTAACTCCCGTTAAAATTAAGGTATTTGGAAGACAAAAAATTGGCAACTCGTAGTCAAACAGAAACGAATCCTCAGACCAACGGTCAACAAGCTACTCACATTCAACACAGAATACGTTAAAACTTCATGAAAAATAGAAACCGCATCTAATACCGCAGTAAATTCATTTTTTACACCATGTTTGACGATGGCAGCATTATAAACATACTCATACCTGACACAAATCCCCTTCATACTGAAGCTTTGTGAAGAGATGCAATACTATGAGATGTTTGCCAGATCTTAAAAGTAGGACTCTGATAGGTATTCGCCAGGCACTTGGAATGTCCATGCAATACCAAGCAACACCACGCGCGAGTTCGCAATCAGGCGCGAGTTCGCAATCAGGCGCGAGTTCGCAATCAGGCGCGAGTTCGCAATCAGGCGCGAGTTCGCAATCAGGCGCGAGTTCGCAATCAGGCGCGAGTTCGCAATCAGGCGCGAGTTCGCAATCAGGCGCGAGTTCGCAATCAGGCGCGAGTTCGCAATCAGGCGCGAGTTCGCAATCAGGCGCGAGTTCGCAATCAGGCGCGAGTTCGCAATCAGGCGCGAGTTCGCAATCAGGCGCGAGTTCGCAATCAGGCGCGCGTTCGCAATCAGGCGCGCGTTCGCAATCAGGCGCGAGTTCGCAATCAGGCGCGAGTTCGCAATCAGGCGCGAGTTCGCAATCAGGCGCGAGTTCGCAATCAGGCGCGAGTTCGCAATCAGGCGTGAGTTCGCAATCAGGCGCTAGCCCAACATCAGTTAGTATGCAGGTGTCCAATATGTATGACGGATATCTATGAAGTATCCCGTAGATGTCCAAGAATTATCCGACAGGTATACACAACGTATCCGGCAAGTCTCTAAGATGTACAGTATTTGAAAGGCATCCAAGAAGTATCTGGCAGGTATTCAAGAAGCATCAGGCTAATATTTCATATGTACTGTATATAAAATATTCAAATAACTGACGAACTTAAGAATAACATTACTGTATAGACATGTGTCGCCAAGTAATTTAAACCATTTCGAAAAATCCCGCAAGGCTCTGATCTTATAATTTCGTATACATAACTAGAATAAATGCAATGGTACGACTCAGTCAACGATACAAGTGCGATACGTGTCAACTCACTGTTTCTACATATACGCAGGGATTTTGTGTTGGAACACACCTCGTATGTAGATTTTCCGCACTCGTTTAACTCCATAATAAATGGTGCCGTCCCCCTTCCTATCTACGAACATCTTTGTTGCAATTCTGGTTGGCTGGAACCAACGTTCCGGTTGGTCTGGCACGATACGGCAATGTGGTCGTTCAATAACCAGCCTCGCTCGTGCCGTCTGTGATCAACACACCACACTTGGGTGTACATCCAATGCATTATGTCACGGCGAGAAACGGCTCCGCACAAGCGGTAGGTGCCCAGTTAGTAGCCGGTAGGTATTCAGTTAGTACCCGGTAGGTATTCAGTTAGTACTCGTTAGGTATTCAGTTAGTACTCGGTAGGTATTCAGTTAGTACTCGGTAGGTATTCAGTTAGTACTCGATAGGTATTCAGCTAGTACTCGGTAGATATTCAGTTAGTACTCGGTAGGTATTCAGTTAGTACTCGGTAGGTATTCAGTTAGTACTCGGTAGGTATTCAGCTAGTACTCGGTAGATATTCAGTTAGTACTCGGTAGGTATTCAGTTAGTACTCGGTAGGTATTCAGTTAGTACTCGGTAGGTATTCAGTTAGTACTCGGTAGGTATTCAGCTAGTACTCGGTAGATATTCAGTTAGTACTCGGTAGGTATTCAGTTAGTACCTAATAGGTGCCCAAAAAGTAAAAAAAAGTACCCAAAAAGTATCCTGTAGGTGCCCAAAAAGTATCCTGTAGGTATCCAATAAGTACCCGGTGGGTATCCAATAAGTACTCAGTAGATACCCAACAAGTACTCAGGTTTTAGGCAACTAGATAACATCTGGTGTTTAGGAAGAATCTAGGAAGGATCCGGTAAATTTCCAGGAAGAATCGAGTAAGTGTCCAGTAGATTTTCATGAAGAATCTATTAAGTATGCAGTAGATTTCCAAGGAGAATCTAGTAAGTATCCAGTAGATTTCCAGGAAGAATCTAGTAAGTATCCAGTAGATTTCCAGGAAGAATCTAGAAAATATTCGTTAGGTATCCAGGAAATATCGGGCACATCTCTAGTAAGTACTCAGCACGTATTCAACAAGTATCTATCAAGTATCCAGCAAGTATCCGGTGGCTATCCACTAAGTATCCGGGAGCTACACGCCCCTCACTGTAGCACCACCTCATCTCGGCGCAGCGAACCCCGAGGGATGTCTCCTACACTTCCCTCGCCATTTTTATCAATCGGGTCGTATTTCCCACGAGAATTCCCTTTTGTCTGTTTTCGAAAGACGACACATTTGTAGTCAGCTGCGAGTGGGGCAAAAATGAATGGAAAATGTAGAGCGGACGGAGCATGACAGCAGCTTGAGAGCAGGACAACAAAAGAAAATGGATACACGCCACCGGAAACTGTTCGTTTCCGGCAAATGCAATGGGAATTTGTTCATGAAAATGCCGAACGGGTTTTGTTTTGCTTTGTTTTTGGTTCTTTTAAAATGACTCGCTCGGAGTGATGCGGACAAAAGAGGACCTCGGCTTTGTAAAGACGAAACCGATTTGGCTCTCCTAAACCGAAGATTTCAGTTCTACTGCGCCAAGATATTCAGAAAGTGATACGGTTGATTTTCATTTGTTTGATGCTTTTGTTCCTTCGATAGTTTGTCTTTATTCATGTATTTCATATAGGAGGTATGGGCGTTTCTTAATCCATTGTGTTTGAATTACTGCGTTCTCTTATATTCTGACATCTTCCAGGCCTTTACGCAAGTATTGACTTTCATACACCGACGTAGAACTTTGACGTATTTATCGAAAGCATCATAGTTCGGAAGTAGCGTTCACAGTTCTATTCTTCGCCAATGAAAGGTTCTACGCGCATACAAAAAGGTTTAAATTTACGTATAACAATCAGTGCCTCAATTTTTCACACCACAAAATTTCTTGAAAACTCGGAAATACAGAAATAAAAACATCCAAAAACTTGCCACATGAAAAACATTTAACTGTGCCTCAGTGCAAGAACAAAATCTAAATACCTCAATATATTTTAAGGATTATTATCGCTCGGCACTGCAAGACCAACTTATAGAATTTCCAACTTAATAACTCGCAGTTTGTCCTTTACTAGCTCTACTTGTTGGTTTGTTTGGTGTGTCCGTCTCTACTGCCACCGTGTAAACTGGAGACACATTGCATAATGTCTGCAAACTTATTTTCCCAAACTTTATCGAATTCATTCCGATGTTATCTTAACATAAAACTGAAAGGATTATGGTTCTCTTTAGATGGATGTTTTCAATCCCACCGCTATGGCGGCAATTGTTATTGAGCATTTTAGGGGAATATTTCTAGGTCCTGCATCAGCGCCACCTGGACGAGTTATTTCTTCCCAATGATGCGGATCAACATGAGATTTTGAGTTTTTATTTAAAAAAATGTGCAACACGGTACGCGTCGTTTTGATCCTCATTATCACATTTATTTTTGTCTTCGTCAACGTGACTTTTTTCTTGTCACTCCAATGTTCTATTTATCATTCACAAGAGAGACAAGTCATCCGTAGTTCATATTAAATCGTCCTATCACTTGATTCATCGTAAGTTCTAGACTTCGTAGGTTCAGGGTATTAGGTAGTGTGATTATTATCAACATCAATAACGCCAGCGGTAACTCGCAACTCCCTCCTCAACAAGGATGTGAGACGAACCGCATATTGACTTAAAGGAGAGAACTCCGGAATTGTTAGGCGCATCAAAGATATGCCTACTGAGTACATCAAAACGAACCTAATACAATGAAGATAATCCTACGCCTAAGGTACGCACCCCAGTGGTTATTATACGCACCCCAGTGGTAATTATACGCACCCCAGTGGTAATTATACGCACCCCAGTGGTAATTATACGCACCCCAGTGGTAATTATACGCACCCCAGTGGTAATCAGACGCGCCCCAGTGGTAATCAGACGCGCCCCAGTGGTAATCAGACGCGCCCCAGTGGTAATCAGACGCGCCCCAGTGGTAATCAGACGCGCCCCAGTGGTAATCAGACGCGCCCCAGTGGTAATCAGACGCGCCCCAGTGGTAATCAGACGCGCCCCAGTGGTAATCAGACGCGCCCCAGTGGTAATCAGACGCGCCCCAGTGGTAATCAGACGCGCCCCAGTGGTAATCAGACGCGCCCCAGTGGTAATCAGACGCGCCCCAGTGGTAATCAGACGCGCCCCAGTGGTAATCAGACGCGCCCCAGTGGTAATCAGACGCGCCCCAGTGGTAATCAGACGCGCCCCAGTGGTAATCAGACGCGCCCCAGTGGTAATCAGAGGCGCCCCAGTGGTAATCAGACGCGCCCCAAAGGTAACCAGACGCGCCCCAAAGGTAACCAGACGCGCCCCAAAGGTAACCAGACGCGCCCCAAAGGTAATCAGACGCCCCAAAGGTAATCAGACGCCCCAAAGGTAATCAGACGCCCCAAAGGTAATCAGACGCCCCAAAGGTAATCAGACGCCCCAAAGGTAATCAGACGCCCCAAAGGTAATCAGACGCCCCAAAGGTAATCAGACGCCCCAAAGGTAATCAGACGCCCCAAAGGTAATCAGACGCCCCAAAGGTAATCAGACGCCCCAAAGGTAATCAGACGCCCCAAAGGTAATCAGACGCCCCAAAGGTAATCAGACGCCCCAAAGGTAATCAGACGCCCCAAAGGTAATCATACGCCCCAAAGGTAATCATACGCCCCAAAGATAATCATACGCCCCAAAGATAATCATACGCCCCAAAGGTAATCATACGCCCCAAAGGTAATCATACGCCCCAAAGGTAATCATACGCCCCAAAGGTAATCATACGCCCCAAAGGTAATCATACGCCCCAAAGGTAATCATACGCCCCAAAGGTAATCATACGCCCCAAAGGTAATCATACGCCCCAAAGGTAATCATACGCCCCAAAGATAATCATACGCCCCAAAGATAATCATACGCCCCAAAGGTAATCATACGCCCCAAAGGTAATCATACGCCCCAAAGGTAATCATACGCCCCAAAGGTAATCATACGCCCCAAAGGTAATCATACGCCCCAAAGGTAATCATACGCCCCAAAGGTAATCATACGCCCCAAAGGTAATCATACGCCCCAAAGGTTATCATACGCCCCAAAGGTTATCATACGCCCCAAAGATAATCATACGCCCCAAAGATAATCATACGCCCCAAAGATAATCATACGCCCCAAAGATAATCATACGCCCCAAAGATAATCATACGCCCCAATGGTAATCATACGCCCCAATGGTAATCATCCGCCCCAAAGGTAATCATACGCCCCAAAGGTAATCATACGCCCCAAAGGTAATCATACGCCCCAAAGGTAATCATACGCCCCAAAGGTAATCATACGCCCCAAAGGTAATCATACGCCCCAAAGGTAATCATACGCCCCAAAGATAATCATACGCCCCAAAGGTAATCATACGCCCCAAAGGTAATCATACGCCCCAAAGGTAATCATACGCCCCAAAGGTAACAATACACCCCAAAGGTAATCATACGCCCAAAGGTAATCATACGCCCCAAAGGTAACCATACGCCCCAAAGGTAACAATACGCACCAAAGGTAACAATACGCCCCAAAGGTAACAATACGCCCCAAAGGTAATCATACGCCCCAAAGGTAATCATACGCCCCAAAGGTAATCAGACGCCCCAAAGGTAATCAGACGCCCCAAAGGTAATCAGACGCCCCAAAGGTAATCAGACGCCCCAAAGGTAATCAGACGCCCCAAAGGTAATCAAACGCCCCAAAGGTAATCATACGCCCCAAAGGTAATCATACGCCCCAAAGGTAATCAGACGCCCCAAAGGTAATCAGACGCCCCAAAGGTAATCAGACGCCCCAAAGGTAATCAGACGCCCCAAAGGTAATCAGACGCCCCAAAGGTAATCAGACGCCCCAAAGGTAATCAGACGCCCCAAAGGTAATCAGACGCCCCAAAGGTAATCAGACGCCCCAAAGGTAATCAGACGCCCCAAAGGTAATCAGACGCCCCAAAGGTAATCAGACGCCCCAAAGGTAATCAGACGCCCCAAAGGTAATCAGACGCCCCAAAGGTAATCAGACGCCCCAAAGGTAATCAGACGCCCCAAAGGTAATCAGACGCCCCAAAGGTAATCAGACGCCCCAAAGGTAATCAGACGCCCCAAAGGTAATCAGACGCCCCAAAGGTAATCAGACGCCCCAAAGGTAATCAGACGCCCCAAAGGTAATCAGACGCCCCAAAGGTAATCAGACGCCCCAAAGGTAACCAGACGCCCCAAAGGTAACCAGACGCCCCAAAGGTAACCAGACGCCCCAAAGGTAACCGGACGCCCCAAAGGTAACCAGACGCCCCAAAGGTAACCAGACGCCCCAAAGGTAATCAGACGCCCCAAAGGTAATCATACGCCCCAAAGGTAATCATACGCCCCAAAGGTAATCATACGCCCCAAAGGTAATCATACGCCCGAAAGGTAATCATACGCCCCAAAGGTAACCATACGCCCCAAAAGTAATCATACGCCCCAAAGGTAATCATACGCCCCAAAGATAATCATACGCCCCAAAGGTAATCATACGCCCCAAAGGTAATCAGACGCCCCAAAGGGAATCAGACGCCCCAAAGGTAATCATACGCCCCAAAGGTAATCATACGCCCCAAAGGTAATCATACGCCCCAAAGGTAATCATACGCCCCAAAGGTAATCATACGCCCCAAAGGTAATCAGACGCCCCAAAGGTAATCAGACGCCCCAAAGGTAATCAGACGCCCCAAGGGTAATCAGACGCCCCAAAGGTAATCAGACGCCCCAAAGGTAATCAGACGCCCCAAAGGTAATCAGACGCCCCAAAGGTAATCAGACGCCCCAAAGGTAATCAGACGCCCCAAAGGTAATCAGACGCCCCAAAGGTAATCAGACGCCCCAAAGGTAATCATACGCCCCAAAGGTAATCATACGCCCCAAAGGTAATCATACGCCCCAAAGGTAATCATACGCCCCAAAGGTAATCATACGCCCCAAAGGTAATCATACGCCCCAAAGATAATCATACGCCCCAAAGGTAATCATACGCCCCAAAGGTAATCATACGCCCCAAAGGTAATCATACGCCCCAAAGGTAATCATACGCCCCAAAGGTAATCATACGCCCCAAAGGTAATCATACGCCCCAAAGGTAATCATACGCCCCAAAGGTAATCATACGCCCCAAAGGTAATCATACGCCCCAAAGGTAATCATACGCCCCAAAGGTAATCATACGCCCCAAAGGTAATCATACGCCCCAAAGGTAATCATACGCCCCAAAGGTAATCATACGCCCCAAAGGTAATCATACGCCCCAAAGATAATCATACGCCCCAAAGATAATCATACGCCCCAAAGATAATCATACGCCCCAAAGATAATCATACGCCCCAAAGATAATCATACGCCCCAAAGGTAATCATACGCCCCAAAGGTAATCATACGCCCCAAAGGTAATCATACGCCCCAAAGGTAATCATACGCCCCAAAGGTAATCATACGCCCCAAAGATAATCATACGCCCCAAAGATAATCATACGCCCCAAAGATAATCATACGCCCCAAAGATAATCATACGCCAAAGGTAATCATACGCCAAAGGTAATCATACGCCCCAAAGGTAATCATACGCCCCAAAGGTAATCATACGCCCCAAAGGTAATCATACGCCCCAAAGGTAATCATACGCCCCAAAGGTTATCATACGCCCCAAAGATAATCATACGCCCCAAAGGTAATCATACGCCCCAAAGGTAATCATACGCCCCAAAGATAATCATACGCCCCAAAGATAATCATACGCCCCAATGGTAATCATCCGCCCCAATGGTAATCATACGCCCCAAAGGTAATCATACGCCCCAAAGGTAATCATACGCCCCAAAGATAACCATACGCCCCAAAGGTAATCATACGCCCCAAAAGTAATCATACGCCCCAAAGGTAATCATACGCCCCAAAGGTAACAATACGCCCCATAGGTAATCATACGCCCCATAGGTAATCATACGCCCAAAGGTAATCATACGCCCCAAAGGTAACAATACGCCCCAAAGGTAACAATACGCCCCAAAGGTAACAATACGCCCCAAAGGTAATCATACGCCCCAAAGGTAATCATACGCCCCAAAGGTAATCATACGCCCCAAAGGTAATCACACGCCCCAAAGGTAACCATACGCCCCAAAGGTAACCATACGCCCCAAAGGTAACCATACGCCCCAAAGGTAACCATACGCCCCAAAGGTAACCATACGCCCCAAAGGTAACCATACGCCCCAAAGGTAACCATACGCCCCAAAGGTAACCATACGCCCCAAAGGTAACCATACGCCCCAAAGGTAACCATACGCCCCAAAGGTAACCATACGCCCCAAAGGTAACCATACGCCCCAAAGGTAATCATGCGCCCCAAAGGTAACAATACGCCCCAAAGATAATCATACGCCCCAAAGATAATCATACGCCCCAAAGATAATCATACGCCCCAAAGATAATCATACGCCCCAAAGATAATCATACGCCCCAAAGATAATCATACACTCAAAAGGTAATCATACGCATCAATGGTAATCATACGCCCCAAAGATAATCATACGCCCCAAAGATAATCATACACTCAAAAGGTAATCATACGCCTCAATGGTAATCATACGCCCCAAAGATAATCATACGCCCCAAAGATAATCATACGCCCCAAAGATAATCATACACTCAAAAGGTAATCATACGCCGCAATGGTAATCTTACGCCTCAAAGATAATAATACGCCCCAAAGATAATCATACGCCCCAAAGATAATCATACACTCAAAAGGTAATCATACGCCCCAAAGGTAATCATACGCCCCAAAGATAATCATATGCCCCAAAGATAATCATACGCCTCAATGGTAATCTTACGCCTCAAAGATAAGGCGTAAAGAAAGATTAGGCCTCAAATGCCTTGTGACTAACACCAGGACGCCATGACGGTTTTCCCGGTCGAGACTAGTACCCATTTCAGGCACATAGGAGTGAAGTACTGTGCTACGAGTTTTTGCCCTATACCCAACGGAGAAAGTCGCCACACAGCGCCGGGATTCGAACCCTCGACACCTTCACGGAAGGGCGGGTTCTTCAACCACTCGGCCACGACGAGCACGCATCATCGTTTGAAGATGATACATTTACGTCCTATTCTCAAGAGAAATATCGATCATTATTTGATTGAGTTGGGAATGACATCTCATATGTAGTTTCCAAATAAATTGAATCAAATGAAGATACCTCATAACAAAAAAATCGAACTAAGAACTGATAACGATTTCAAGTTTTCATTTAGAAAGAGTTTTTAGAGATAAATTGCGCCCAATTTGAAATAATGCAGTCATTTGTTATGATGGCAACATTAATGGGAAAATAAATTAAGTTCTACACATCAAAACGCACTCGTGCACAATGTTGGCTAGTGTGTAACATTTTCCCCCAATAGCTCCCTCTCACACACTCATGCCACAGCTCCCTCTCTCCCACAGCTCCCTCTCTCCCACAGCTCCCTCTCTCCCACAGCTCCCTCTCTCCCACAGCTCCCTCTCTCCCACAGCTCCCTCTCTCCCACAGCTCCCTCTCTCCCACAGCTCCCTCTCTCCCACAGCTCCCTCTCTCCCACAGCTCCCTCTCTCCCACAGCTCCCTCTCTCCCACAGCTCCCTCTCTCCCACAGCTCCCTCTCACACACTCTTGCCACAGCTCCCTCTCACACACTCATGCCACAGCTCCCTCTCTCCCACAGCTCCCTCTCACACACTCATGCCACAGCTCCCTCTCACACACTCATGCCACAGCTCCCTCTCTCCCACAGCTCCCTCTCTCCCACAGCTCCCTCTCACACACTCATGCCACAGCTCCCTCTCACACACTCATGCCACAGCTCCCTCTCTCCCACAGCTCCCTCTCACACACTCTTGCCACAGCTCCCTCTCACACACTCATGCCACAGCTCCCTCTCTCCCACAGCTCCCTCTCACACACTCTTGCCACAGCTCCCTCTCACACACTCATGCCACAGCTCCCTCTCTCCCACAGCTCCCTCTCTCCCACAGCTCCCTCTCTCCCACAGCTCCCTCTCACACACTCTTGCCACAGCTCCCTCTCACACACTCATGCCACAGCTCCCTCTCTCCCACAGCTCCCTCTCACACACTCATGCCACAGCTCCCTCTCTCCCACAGCTCCCTCTCACACACTCATGCCACAGCTCCCTCTCTCCCACAGCTCCCTCTCACACACTCTTGCCACAGCTCCCTCTCTCCCACAGCTCCCTCTCACACACTCTTGCCACAGCTCCCTCTCTCCCACAGCTCCCTCTCACACACTCTTGCCACAGCTCCCTCTCTCCCACAGCTCCCTCTCACACACTCTTGCCACAGCTCCCTCTCTCCCACAGCTCCCTCTCACACACTCATGCCACAGCTCCCTCTCTCCCACAGCTCCCTCTCACACACTCATGCCACAGCTCCCTCTCTCCCACAGCTCCCTCTCACACACTCATGCCACAGCTCCCTCTCTCCCACAGCTCCCTCTCTCCCACAGCTCCCTCTCACACACTCTTGCCACAGCTCCCTCTCTCCCACAGCTCCCTCTCACACACTCTTGCCACAGCTCCCTCTCTCCCACAGCTCCCTCTCACACACTCTTGCCACAGCTCCCTCTCTCCCACAGCTCCCTCTCACACACTCTTGCCACAGCTCCCTCTCACACACTCTTGCCACAGCTCCCTCTCTCCCACAGCTCCCTCTCACACACTCATGCCACAGCTCCCTCTCTCCCACAGCTCCCTCTCACACACTCTTGCCACAGCTCCCTCTCTCCCACAGCTCCCTCTCACACACTCTTGCCACAGCTCCCTCTCTCCCACAGCTCCCTCTCACACACTCATGCCACAGCTCCCTCTCTCCCACAGCTCCCTCTCACACACTCATGCCACAGCTCCCTCTCTCCCACAGCTCCCTCTCACACACTCTTGCCACAGCTCCCTCTCTCCCACAGCTCCCTCTCACACACTCTTGCCACAGCTCCCTCTCTCCCACAGCTCCCTCTCTCCCACAGCTCCCTCTCACACACTCATGCCACAGCTCCCTCTCTCCCACAGCTCCCTCTCACACACTCTTGCCACAGCTCCCTCTCTCCCACAGCTCCCTCTCACACACTCATGCCACAGCTCCCTCTCTCCCACAGCTCCCTCTCACACACTCTTGCCACAGCTCCCTCTCTCCCACAGCTCCCTCTCACACACTCCTGCCACAGCTCCCTCTCTCCCACAGCTCCCTCTCACACACTCTTGCCACAGCTCCCTCTCTCCCACAGCTCCCTCTCACACACTCTTGCCACAGCTCCCTCTCTCCCACAGCTCCCTCTCACACACTCTTGCCACAGCTCCCTCTCTCCCACAGCTCCCTCTCACACACTCATGCCACAGCTCCCTCTCTCCCACAGCTCCCTCTCACACACTCATGCCACAGCTCCCTCTCTCCCACAGCTCCCTCTCACACACTCCTGCCACAGCTCCCTCTCTCCCACAGCTCCCTCTCACACACTCCTGCCACAGCTCCCTCTCTCCCACAGCTCCCTCTCACACACTCTTGCCACAGCTCCCTCTCTCCCACAGCTCCCTCTCACACACTCTTGCCACAGCTCCCTCTCTCCCACAGCTCCCTCTCACACACTCTTGCCACAGCTCCCTCTCTCCCACAGCTCCCTCTCACACACTCTTGCCACAGCTCCCTCTCTCCCACAGCTCCCTCTCACACACTCTTGCCACAGCTCCCTCTCTCCCACAGCTCCCTCTCACACACTCTTGCCACAGCTCCCTCTCTCCCACAGCTCCCTCTCACACACTCTTGCCACAGCTCCCTCTCTCCCACAGCTCTCTCTCATACACTCTTGCCACAGCTCCCTCTCTCCCACAGCTCCCTCTCACACACTCTTGCCACAGCTCCCTCTCTCCCACAGCTCCCTCTCACACACTCTTGCCACAGCTCCCTCTCTCCCACAGCTCCCTCTCACACACTCTTGCCACAGCTCCCTCTCTCCCACAGCTCCCTCTCACACACTCTTGCCACAGCTCCCTCTCTCCCACAGCACCCACAGCACCCTCTCTCCCACAGCTCCCTCTCACACTCTTGCCACAGCTCCCTCTCTCCCACACACTCTTGCCACAGCTCCCTCTCACACACTCTTCCCACAGCACCCACAGCACCCACAGCACCCACAGCTCCCACAGCTCCCACAGCTCCCACAGCTCCCACAGCACCCACAGCTCCCACAGCTCCCACAGCTCCCACAGCTCCCACAGCTCCCACAGCACCCACAGCACCCACAGCACCCACAGCACCCACAGCACCCACAGCACCCACAGCACCCACAGCTCCCACAGCTCCCACAGCTCCCACAGCACCCACAGCTCCCACAGCTCCCACAGCTCCCACAGCTCCCACAGCACCCACAGCACCCACAGCACCCACAGCACCCACAGCACCCACAGCACTCACAGCTCCCACAGCACCCACAGCTCCCACAGCTCCCACAGCTCCCACAGCACCCACAGCTCCCGCAGCTCCCACAGCTCCCACAGCTCCCACAGCTCCCACAGCTCCCACAGCTCCCACAGCTCCCACAGCTCCCACAGCACCCACAGCACCCACAGCTCCCACAGCTCCCACAGCACCCACAGCACCCACAGCTCCCACAGCTCCCACAGCTCCCACAGCTCCCACAGCTCCCACAGCACCCACAGCTCCCACAGCTCCCACAGCTCCCACAGCTCCCACAGCACCCACAGCACCCACAGCACCCACAGCACCCACAGCACCCACAGCACCCACAGCACCCACAGCACCCACAGCTCCCACAGCACCCACAGCACCCACAGCACCCACAGCACCCACAGCACCCACAGCACCCACAGCTCCCACAGCACCCACAGCACCAACAGCACCCACAGCACCCACAGCACCCACAGCACCCACAGCACCCACTTCACCCACTTCACCCACAGCACCCACTTCACCCACAGCACCCACAGCACCCACAGCACCCACAGCACCCACAGCACCCACAGCACCCACAGCACCCACAGCTCCCACAGCTCCCACAGCTCCCACAGCACCCACAGCACCCACAGCACCCACAGCACCCACAGCTCCCACAGCTCCCACAGCTCCCACAGCTCCCACAGCTCCCACAGCTCCCACAGCACCCACAGCACCCACTTCACCCACTTCACCCACAGCTCCCACAGCTCCCACAGCACCCACAGCACCCACAGCACCCACAGCTCCCACAGCACCCACAGCACCCACAGCTCCCACAGCTCCCACAGCTCCCACAGCTCCCACAGCTCCCACAGCTCCCACAGCTCCCACAGCACCCACAGCACCCACAGCACCCACAGCACCCACAGCACCCACAGCACTCACAGCACTCACAGCTCCCACAGCTCCCACAGCTCCCACAGCACCCACAGCACCCACAGCTCCCACAGCTCCCACAGCACCCACAGCACCCACAGCTCCCACAGCACCCACAGCACCCACAGCACCCACAGCACCCACAGCTCCCACAGCTCCCACAGCTCCCACAGCTCCCACAGCTCCCACAGCACCCACAGCACCCACAGCACCCACAGCACCCACAGCACCCACAGCACTCACAGCACTCACAGCTCCCACAGCTCCCACAGCTCCCACAGCACCCACAGCACCCACAGCTCCCACAGCTCCCACAGCACCCACAGCACCCACAGCACCCACAGCTCCCACAGCTCCCACAGCACCCACAGCACCCACAGCACCCACAGCACCCACAGCTCCCACAGCTCCCACAGCTCCCACAGCTCCCACAGCTCCCACAGCTCCCACAGCTCCCACAGCTCCCACAGCTCCCACAGCTCCCACAGCTCCCACAGCTCCCACAGCTCCCACAGCACCCACAGCTCCCACAGCACCCACAGCTCCCACAGCTCCCACAGCACCCACAGCTCCCACAGCACCCACAGCTCCCACAGCACCCACAGCACCCACAGCACCCACAGCACCCACAGCACCCACAGCACCCACAGCACCCACAGCTCCCACAGCTCCCACAGCTCCCACAGCTCCCACAGCACCCACAGCTCCCACAGCACCCACAGCTCCCACAGCTCCCACAGCACCCACAGCTCCCACAGCTCCCACAGCTCCCACAGCTCCCACAGCTCCCACAGCTCCCACAGCTCCCACAGCTCCCTTAGCTCCCACAGCTCCCACAGCTCCCACAGCTCCCACAGCTCCCACAGCTCCCACAGCTCCCACAGCTCCCACAGCTCCCACAGCTCCCACAGCTCCCACAGCTCCCACAGCTCCCACAGCTCCCCCTCAAGATAACACCGCTGCCTCACAGAAGGAAATGAAGCCATGACGCGAAGCAGCTGTATGCTCTGCTGGCTGCTCTCATTGCAGCTGCATAAATAGCTGCTGCTGTTGCTGCTACAGCTCTATACATCTACTGTACATACAGAGCTATATGGCTGCGAGACATGGAGCGCTATATGGCTGCGACACATGCAGCGCTATATGGCTGCGACACATGTAGCGCTATATGGCTGCGTCACATGCAGCGCTATATGGCTGCGTCACATGCAGCGCTATATGGCTGCGACACATGCAGCGCTATATGGCTGCGTCACATGCAGCGCTATATGGCTGCGTCACATGCAGCGCTATATGGCTGCGTCACATGCAGCGCTATATGGCTGCGTCACATGCAGCGCTATATGGCTGCGACACATGCAGCGCTATTTGGCTGCGTCACATGCAGCGCTATATGGCTGCGTCACATGCAGCGCTATATGGCTGCGTCACATGCAGCGCTATATGGCTGCGACACGTGCAGCGCTATATGGCTGCGACACCTTTAAGGGGGAAGTCCGCCCAGAATCATATAAATGGCTGTCACGTTTGTTTTATGGGAACTACAGTAGATCTACGGAATTTGGCATCTGTGTGTATTTTTGATAGCGTTATAGGTGCGTCTCCCAGACTTTTTTCAATTTTCGAATTAATTACTTAGATAATGAGGAAAAATGGGTGAAAAAATCGGGTATTTTTAAACGCTATTTCCTCCGAAAGTTATTATCGTAGAGCAATGATTTAGGTATCATTGAATGCGCAAAGAGTTACTGCATAGCTTTTGAAATACCTTTTGATAGCTTTTGAGGTAGCTTTTGAGATAGCTTTTGAGATAACTTTTGAAAATATCCGATTTTCCCATCTTCAACTGTTAAGGAAGCGCATTTTTCTAACGAAAAACAGGTTTGTAGCTCTTTACCGCTGATACTCATGCAGCTTCATATGAACGCTTCACTCGCTGCGGCGGTTATAAACAGCGACTTTAGAATGCGCTTTCCTGCAGGGAAGCAGCTGTACACATCTGCAGCAGCTGCAACAGACGCTTGGAACATCTGTAGTGCATAAATTTACTGTAAATTAACTGTACAGTTGAGCGGCCAAATTAACTGTACAGTTGAGCGGCCAAATTAACTGTACAGTTGAGCGGCCAAATTAACTGTACAGTTGAGCGGCCAAATTAACTGTACAGTTGAGCGGCCAAATTAACTGTACAGTTGAGCGGCCAAATTAACTGTACTGTTGAGCGGCCAAATTAACTGTACAGTTGAGCGGCCAAATTAACTGTACTGTTGAGCGGCCAAATTAACTGTACAGTTGAGCGGCCAAATTAACTGTACAGTTGAGCGGCCAAATTAACTGTACAGTTGAGCGGCCAAATTAACTGTACAGTTGAGCGGCTAAATCAACTGTACAGTTGAGCGGCCAAATTAACCCGTCGCCACGTCCTGGACTCTTAGAAGGTCGGCAAAGCTAGCACATGTTTCACATCAGCAAACCTAGGGTTGCCATATATGGTCTTAAGCGTCTCGTTGAGCGCTATTCATTGGTGTAAGGTAAAATTAGGTGGGAGGAACAGGGAATTAGAGGTATCAAGCTCAAATCTGTATGAATTCTTCTGCTCAGTCTGGAGTGTAGCTACCGGCGCTGCACAACCTCTTAGAAAGACAGGAGTGTAGCTGAGGCATACCAGCACAAACTCTGCCTCTAAGAAGGTCGCCATCATTTTTATTTTCTTATGTTTTTTGTTCCAAAAATGGGAGTCCAAATCCACAGATTTACTCCTACGCAAAAAATAATACCACCATTGTATTCGGGAGGAAAAGCTCTATGCATATCAAACTCTTTACAAACAATGAAACTGCTTGATAACAGCCTATGCCCAAAATGAACTGAAAAATATAACTGTGTTTTACATATAATGCACATAACTCCGGAACTATTGGACCTGAAAAAAAATTCACATACCACAAGATTCAGCAACTCAGAATCTATGAAAATGCATCATAAAAAAAAACATAAAATTGCAATAAATAAAAAATGCCAGTGATTTTCTGATTTCTGTTTTTTGTATTTTACCTAAATAAAAACTCGAATTTTGTAGATTTTTATTGGGGTAGCAGTATTTTTTCCCCACTGACAGAAAGAGCAACTCTCTCTCTTTACAATGAACCCCCAATGAAACTTCTAACATGATTTATGAATGTACAGTAAGTTGCACAGTTGACCCATTTTCTTCAAACCTCTTGGTAGGTCGACCATGTGGAGACGGGTTAACTGTTCAGTTGAGCGGCCAAATTAACTGTTCAGTTGAGCGGCCAAATTAACTGTACAGTTGAGCGGCCAAATTAACTGTACAGTTGAGCGGCCAAATTAACTGTACAGTTGAGCGGCCAAATTAACTGTACAGTTGAGCGGCCAAATTAACTGTACAGTTGTGCGGCCAAATTAACTGTACAGTTGTGCGGCCAAATTAACTGTACAGTTGAGCGGCCAAATTAACTGTACAGTTGAGCGGCCAAATTAACTGTACAGTTGTGCGGCCAAATTAACTGTACAGTTGTGCGGCCAAATTAACTGTACAGTTGAGCGGCCAAATTAACTGTACAGTTGAGCGGCCAAATTAACTGTACAGTTGAGCGGCCAAATTAACTGTACAGTTGACTGCCAAGAAACACAATATAACGATGGTTCAGGAGTCAGCAACACAACAGCTCCATAAGAGCTGAGACGACGGTGTCCAACTCAATGTTGAACCAGGGGGGAAAACTAGAAAATCCCTGCGTTAATCAAACTGAACACTTAGGCTGCGGCAGGGAACACTGAAAGTTAATATTCAACTCAAATTCAAAGTCAATTGTGGCATGCAATGTTGTAAATGGCAAATGTTAACCTTCATTGAGCTTACATTAAGTATTTGTGAAAATTCACTTGATGACTACTGGTCGGTGAGCGGCATTATGAAAATTTCTACCGTGGCCACCGGTGACGCACGTCGGAGCCAAAAGGTTGAGCAATTTGTTAAACCGTGTTGGCTGAGGGGCAAGTTCTGCACGGAGGGACAAAGTGAGGGGCAAGTTCTGCACGGAGGGACAAAGTGAGGGGCAAGTTCTGCACGGAGGGACAAAGGTGAGGGGCAAGTTCTGCACGGAGGGACAAAGTGAGGGGCAAGTTCTGCACGGAGGGACAAAGTGAGGGGCAAGTTCTGCACGGAGGGACAAAGGTGAGGGGCAAGTTCTGCACGGAGGGACAAAGTGAGGGGCAAGTTCTGCACGGAGGGACAAAGTGAGGGGCAAGTTCTGCACGGAGGGACCAAGTGAGGGGCAAGTTCTGCATGGAGGGACAAAGTAGAGGGCAAATTTTGCACGGAGGGACAAAGTAAGGGGCAAGCTCTGCACGGAGAAACAGAGAGAGGGGCAAGTTCTGCAGTGAGGGGCAAGTTCTGCAGTGAGGGGCAAGTTCTGCAGTGAGGGGCAAGTTCTGCAGTGAGGGGCAAGTCACCTCCCTGTTACGACCGGCGCACCGCTACCCTCGTAACGATCGCTCTAAACTTACGCCTTTAATGATTACGGCTTCATTAGGCGGAGTAACAAGCAATATCTGAGCTGCGGATGTGAACAAAGCAATAATAAGAGTCAGAGCAATAATATTATGAAGAAAACAATAGTGCAAGAAACAAGGCAATAATGCAAGAAACAAGGCAATAACGCGAGAAACAAGGCAATAATGCGAGAAACAAGGCAATAACGCGAGAAACAAGGCAATAATGCGAGAAACAAGGCAATAACGCGAGAAACAAGGCAATAACGCGAGAAACAAGGCAATAATGCAAGAAACAAGGCAATAATGCAAGAAACAAGGCAATAATGCGAGAAACAAGGCAATAACGCGAGAAACAAGGCAATAATGCAAGAAACAAGGCAATAATGCAAGAAACAAGGCAATAATGCGAGAAACAAGGCAATAATGCAAGAAACAAGGCAATAATGCAAGAAACAAGGCAATAACGCGAGAAACAAGGCAATAACGCGAGAAACAAGGCAATAATGCAAGAAACAAGGCAATAATGCAAGAAACAAGGCAATAATGCAAGAAACAAGGCAATAATGCAAGAAACAAGGCAATAACGCGAGAAACAAGGCAATAATGCAAGAAACAAGGCAATAATGCAAGAAACAAGGCAATAACGCGAGAAACAAGGCAATAACGCGAGAAACAAGGCAATAATGCAAGAAACAAGGCAATAATGCAAGAAACAAGGCAATAATGCAAGAAACAAGGCAATAACGCGAGAAACAAGGCAATAATGCAAGAAACAAGGCAATAATGCAAGAAACAAGGCAATAATGCAAGAAACAAGGCAATAACGCGAGAAACAAGGCAATAATGCAAGAAACAAGGCAATAACGCGAGAAACAAGGCAATAACGCGAGAAACAAGGCAATAATGCAAGAAACAAGGCAATAATGCAAGAAACAAGGCAATAATGCGAGAAACAAGGCAATAACGCGAGAAACAAGGCAATAATGCAAGAAACAAGGCAATAATGCAAGAAACAAGGCAATAATGCGAGAAACAAGGCAATAACGCGAGAAACAAGGCAATAATGCAAGAAACAAGGCAATAATGCAAGAAACAAGGCAATAATGCAAGAAACAAGGCAATAATGCGAGAAACAAGGCAATAACGCGAGAAACAAGGCAATAATGCAAGAAACAAGGCAATAATGCAAGAAACAAGGCAATAATGCAAGAAACAAGGCAATAATGCAAGAAACAAGGCAATAATGCGAGAAACAAGGCAATAATGCAAGAAACAAGGCAATAATGCAAGAAACAAGGCAATAATGCAAGAAACAAGGCAATAATGCAAGAAACAAGGCAATAATGCGAGAAACAAGGCAATAATGCGAGAAACAAGGCAATAATGCAAGAAACAAGGCAATAATGCGAGAAACAAGGCAATAATGCAAGAAACAAGGCAATAATGCAAGAAACAAGGCAATAACGCGAGAAACAAGGCAATAATGCAAGAAACAAGGTAATAATGTAAGAAACAAGGCAATAATGCAAGAAACAAGGCAATAATGCAAGAAACAAGGCAATAACGCGAGAAACAAGGCAATAATGCAAGAAACAAGGCAATAATGCAAGAAACAAGGCAATAATGCGAGAAACAAGGCAATAATGCAAGAAACAAGGCAATAATGCAAGAAACAAGGCAATAACGCGAGAAACAAGGCAATAATGCAAGAAACAAGGTAATAATGTAAGAAACAAGGCAATAACGCGAGTTACGAAGATTAGACTATATGTTAGTTTCAACCTCCCTAACCGCTAAAAAAAAACGTTCCAGAGAGAGGAAGGAGGAAAGCACCATTTGGTATGGAGATAAGGGAATGCGGAATCTATGCACAAGGTGCATAATCAGTAAGATCATAAAGAAGGTCAAGGAAGGAGATAAAATTTCAAAAAGGAAACAGTAGATGCTGAACAAGACCGCAGTGAACCGAAAAAAAGTGGTCCATTACATAATAAAAAAGAACATTTTATTTCAACAAAAAGAAGGGCAACCTAACTCTCAGCTCGGGCCCTCACTCATATTCCCCCTGAGAGCGCTAATTTCCATAGATACAATAGTTGTGTTCCCCTGAGGGGATACAAGACACAAAGCAATAATAGAAGAAACAAAGTAATTCAAGAAAAAATCAATAATGGAAAAATAAAGTAATGCCGTAAACAAAACACCATCGTATCAATGCGGAGAATACATGGCACCCAAAAAGAAAGTAAGCGATATTTTTTTGACGAGTGAACGATTTATTCACGAATTTTATGCTTAGTGTTGATTCGCTTTCTATGGGGAAAAAACTAATTTGCTCGAGCAGAGAGAATCAAAATTCTTCGTCAGACGTTAAACCTTAAAAATAAAAAATAATAAAAATAACAAAATGAGACAAATCGAAACTTGTTCTCTTGATACAAAGTGCGAAGATCTTCGTCGAACAAATACCTCATCCATAACCTTTAACTCTTGCGGTTCGAAAACTTCTGTGAGTCCCTGCCACCGTTATACTGTATTGTTGTCTACATAGATACTGCACACTTTCTATTACATCTATTTCTCTTCTACACTTGTTTTACTGCACTTATACCTTTACTAAGATTACACACGTTTTACAGAACTTATACTTTCACAAATACGGTTCTAGTTCTGCCGTAAATTTGTATACTTTACGATATACATTGAGCTACAACATTACCGTCGTCACGAACAGAGCACTAGAACTAGAGTATTGAGTTACCTCGCTTCATTTCAACCTATGTACCGCCATTAGTTGTGCATCCCATGTACGCTGAACTGCTGCTGTCTGATAGCAGCCTCTTCCTCTCTACAGTGCCCTTCCCCTCTACAGTGCCCTTCCCCTCTACAGTGCCCTTCCCCTCTACAGTGCCCTTCCCCTCTACAGTGCCCTTCCCCTCTACAGTGCCCTTCCCCTCTACAGTGCCCTTCTCCTCTACAGTGCCCTTCCCCTCTACAGTGCCCTTCTCCTCTACAGTGCCCTTCCCCTCTACAGTGCCCTTCCCCTCTACAGTGCCCTTCCCCTCTACAGTGCCCTTCCCCTCTACAGTGCCCTTCCACTCTACAGTGCCCTTCCACTCTACAGGGCCCTTCCACTTCACTGTGCCCTTCCACTCTATAGTGCCCTTCCAGCGCAAATGTTTCTCCCAAGCCCCCGTCTGTAATACAATTTTAAATGGTAAAAAAACATTTTGCTCCTTGTTTTACATATTTGAAGAATTGCTTTAAGCCTCCTTAACGACAAGAAAGGTTTTTCAATGAAGGAAAAAAAGTCCATGAATATGGAGTTAATCGAGCTGGGTCTATGCACAAGTGAGATCTTATTAGATATTCAGCGCGTAGAAGATGCAAGTAAGAAAGTAAGAATTAAGTTTATGTGATAAAATAGAAGTTGAGGACAACCTTTAAGAGGTTCCTCATGAAAATAAAAGAAACTTATTTCAACAGACAGTATGCCTATCTAACGTCTTACTCAGAGCTACACATCTTCGCTCAGGAAACGTTAACTGATATACAGAGGATATATTGATATTATAATTCTATATAGCTACAATATCATCCCCGTGACTTCATTTTTACGTAACTTCATTTTAAGGTTTCAATAAATAATTTGAATAAACACATTCTAGTTTCGTTTCCATCTCAATTTCCTATTTTATTTTATTTTAAAATACTGTTTCTTTTGTTTTCTTACCCAACCCTGCTCACTCTACTCACCTCTCCCACTCTAATACGCCTTTCCAAGCCATTGTGACATCTTTATAAGTAAAAATCCCTTCTTAGACCCAACACACCATAACGCCTCTCCCAACCCACCATAACGCCCCTCACAACCCACCATAACGCCCCTCACAATCCACCATAACGCCTCTCACAACCCACCATAACGCCTCTCACAACCCACCATAACGCCTCTCCCAACCCACCATAACGCCTCTCCCAACCCACCATAACGCCTCTCACAACCCACCACAACGCCCCTCCCAACCCACCATAACGCCTCTCACAACCCACCATAACGCCTCTCACAACCCACCATAACGCCTCTCACAACCCACCATAACGCCTCTCACAACCCACCACAACGCCCCTCCCAACCCACCACAACGCCCCTCCCAACCCACCACAACGCCTCTCCCAACCCACCATAACGCCTCTCCCAACCCACCATAACGCCTCTCACAACCCACCATAACGCCTCTCACAACCCACCATAACGCCTCTCACAACCCACCATAACGCCTCTCACAACCCACCATAACGCCTCTCACAACCCACCATAACGCCTCTCACAACCCAAAACAACGCCTCTCACAACCCACCATAACGCCTCTCACAACCCACCACAACACCTCTCACAACCCACCACAACATCTCTCACAACCCACCACAACACCTCTCACAACCCACCATAACACCTCTCACAACCCACCATAACGCCTCTCACAACCCACCACAACACCTCTCACAACCCACCATAACGCGTCTCACAACCCACCACAACACCTCTCACAACCCACCACAACACCTCTCACAACCCACCATAACGCCTCTCACAACCCACCATAACGCCTCTCACAACCCAAAATAACGCCTCTCACAACCCACCACAACGCCTCTCACAACCCACCACAACATCTCTCACAACCCACCACAACATCTCTCACAACCCACCACAACACCTCTCACAACCAACCATAACACCTCTCACAACCCACCATAACGCCTCTCACAACCCACCACAACACCTCTCACAACCCACCATAACGCCTCTCACAACCCACCATAACGCCTCTCACAACCCACCATAACGTCTCTCCCAACCCACCATAACGCCTCTCACAACCCACCATAACGCCTCTCACAACCCACCATAACGCCTCTCACAACCCACCATAACGCCTCTCACAACCCAAAACAACGCCTCTCACAACCCACCATAACGCCTCTCACAACCCACCACAACACCTCTCACAACCCACCACAACATCTCTCACAACCCACCACAACACCTCTCACAACCCACCATAACACCTCTCACAACCCACCATAACGCCTCTCACAACCCACCACAACACCTCTCACAACCCACCATAACGCGTCTCACAACCCACCACAACACCTCTCACAACCCACCACAACACCTCTCACAACCCCCCATAACGCCTCTCACAACCCACCATAACGCCTCTCACAACCCAAAACAACGCCTCTCACAACCCACCATAACGCCTCTCACAACCCACCACAACGCCTCTCACAACCCACCACAACATCTCTCACAACCCACCACAACACCTCTCACAACCAACCATAACACCTCTCACAACCCACCATAACGCCTCTCACAACCCACCACAACACCTCTCACAACCCACCATAACGCCTCTCACAACCCACCATAACGCCTCTCACAACCCACCATAACGTCTCTCCCAACCCACCATAACGCCTCTCACAACCCACCATAACGCCTCTCACAACCCACCATAACGCCTTTCACAACCCACCATAACGCCTCTCACAACCCACCACAACGCCTCTCACAATCCACCGCAACGCCTCTCACAACCCACCACAACGCCTCTCACAACCCACCACAACGCCTCTCACAACCCACCACAACGCCTCTCACAACCCACCACAACGCCTCTCACAACCCACCATAACGCCTCTCACAACCCACCATAACGCCTCTCACAACCCACCATAACGCCTCTCACAATCCACCACAACGCCTCTCACAACCCACCACAACGCCTCTCACAACCCACCACAACGCCTCTCACAACCCACCACAACGCCTCTCACAACCCACCACAACGCCTCTCACAACCCACCACAACACCTCTCACAACCCACCACAACACCTCTCACAACCCACCATAACGCCTCTCACAACCCACCATAACGCGTCTCACAACCCACCACAACACCTCTCACAACCCACCACAACACCTCTCACAACCCACCATAACGCCTCTCACAACCCACCATAACGCCTCTCACAACCCAAAACAACGCCTCTCACAACCCACCATAACGCCTCTCACAACCCACCACAACACCTCTCACAACCCACCACAACACCTCTCACAACCCACCACAACGCCTCTCACAACCCACCATAACGCCTCTCACAATCCACCACAACGCCTCTCACAACCCACCACAACGCCTCTCACAACCCACCACAACGCCTCTCACAACCCACCACAACATCTCTCACAACCCACCACAACACCTCTCACAACCCACCATAACACCTCTCACAACCCACCATAACGCCTCTCACAACCCACCACAACACCTCTCACAACCCACCACAACACCTCTCACAACCCACCATAACGCCTCTCACAACCCACCATAACGCCTCTCACAACCCAAAACAACGCCTCTCACAACCCAAAACAACGCCTCTCACAACCCACCACAACGCCTCTCACAACCCACCAGAACGCCTCTCACAACCCACCATAACACCTCTCACAAACCACCATAACGCCTCTCACAACCCACCATAACACCCCCAACCCCCGACAACAACACCCCAACCCCCCACAACACCCCCCACAACACCCTCCCACAACACCCTCCCACAACACCCCCACCCCCCGAGACAGCTCCACCTAATCAGCGCAGCCCGCGCCGTTAACAATTTTTGAGTGCAGAATTCGCGGTTTCATTTTTGCGGCGCGCAGAGCCAGCAGGCGGCAGTTAGCGGCTGCCATTTAGCCCCGGCAGTTTGGGGCCCCTTTCCTCCCTCCACGCATCTCCCTGTTTATCCCGGGTCTTCCCTGTCTATCCCGGGTCCTCCCTGTCTATCCCGGGTCTCCCTGTCTATCCCGGGTCCTCCCTGTCTATCCCGGGTCCTCCCTGTCTATCCCGGGTCCTCCCTGTCTATCCCGGGTCCTCCCTGTCTATCCCGGGTCCTCCCTGTCTATCCCGGGTCCTCCCTGTCTATCCCGGGTCCTCCCTGTCTATCCCGGGTCCTCCCTGTCTATCCCGGGTCCACCCTGTCTATCCCGGGTCCACCCTGTCTATCCCGGGTCCACCCTGTCTATCCCGGGTCCACCCTGTCTATCCCGGGTCCACCCTGTCTATCCCCGGGTCCACCCTGTCTATTCCGGGTCCACCCTGTCTATCCCGGGTCCACCCTGTCTATCCCGGGTCCACCCTGTCTATCCCGGGTCCACCCTGTCTATCCCGGGTCCTCCCTGTCTATCCCGGGTCCACCCTGTCTATCCCGGATCCTCCCTGTATATCCCGTGTCCTCCCCGTCTATCCCGGGTCCTCCCTGTCTATCCCGGGTCCTCCCTGTCTATCCCGGGTCCTCCCTGTCTATCCCGGGTCCTCCGTGTCGATCCCGGGTCCTCTGTGTCTATCCCGGGTCCTCTGTGTCTATCCTTGTTTATACCTGGTCTTCCCTGTCTATCCCGGATCTTCCCTGTCTATCCAGAGTATTCCCTAGCTATCGCAAGTCTTCAGTATCTTTTCTGATCTTCACCATCACTTCCGAATCTTCAATGTCACTCCCGAATCTTCACCCTCACTCCCGAATCTTCAATATCACTCCCGAATCTTCAATATCACTCCCGAATCTTCACCCTCACTCCCGAATCTTCACCCTCACTCCCGAATCTTCACCCTCACTCCCGAATCTTCACCCTCACTCCCGAATCTTCACCATCACTCCCGAATCTTCACCATCACTTCCGAATCTTCAATATCACTCCCGAATCTTCACCCTCACTCCCGAATCTTCACCCTCACTCCCGAATCTTCACCCTCACTCCCGAATCTTCACCCTCACTCCCGAATCTTCACCCTCACTCCCGAATCTTCACCCTCACTCCCGAATCTTCACCCTCACTCCCGAATCTTCACCCTCACTCCCGAATCTTCACCCTCACTCCCGAATCTTCACCATCACTCCCGAATCTTCACCCTCACTCCCAAATCTTCACCCTCACTCCCGAATCTTCACCCTCACTCCCGAGTCTTCACCCTCACTCCCGAGTCTTCACCCTCACTCCCGAATCTTCACCCTCACTCCCGAATCTTCACCCTCACTCCCGAATCTTCACCCTCACTCCCGAATCTTCACCCTCACTCCCGAATCTTCACCCTCACTCCCAAATCTTCACCCTTACTCCCAAATCTTCACCCTCACTCCCAAATCTTCACCCTCACTCCCGAATCTTCACCCTCACTCCCGAATCTTCACCCTCACTCCCGAATCTTCACCCTCACTCCCGAATCTTCACCCTCACTCCCGAATCTTCACCCTCACTCCCGAATCTTCACCCTCACTCCCGAATCTTCACCCTCACTCCCGAATCTTCACCCTCACTCCCGAATCTTCACCCTCACTCCCAAATCTTCACCCTCACTCCCGAATCTTCACCATCACTCCCGAATCTTCACCCTCACTCCCGAATCTTCACCCTCACTCCCGAATCTTCACCATCACTCCCAAATCTTCACCCTCACTCCCAAATCTTCACCCTCACTCCCGAATCTTCACCCTCACTCCCGAGTCTTCACCCTCGCTCCCGAGTCTTCACCCTCACTCCCGAGTCTTCACCCTCACTCCCGAGTCTTCACCCTCACTCCCGAGTCTTCACCCTCACTCCCGAGTCTTCACCCTCACTCCCGAGTCTTCACCCTCACTCCCGAGTCTTCATCCTCACTCCCGAATCTTCACCCTCACTCCCGAATCTTCACCCTCACTCCCGAATCTTCACCCTCACTCCCAAATCTTCACCCTCACTCCCGAATCTTCACCCTCACTCCCGAGTCTTCACCCTCACTCCCGAGTCTTCACCCTCACTCCCGAGTCTTCACCCTCACTCCCGAATCTTCACCCTCACTCCCGAATCTTCACCCTCACTCCCGAATCTTCACCCTCACTCCCGAATCTTCACCATCACTCCCGAATCTTCACCATCACTCCCGAATCTTCACCATCACTCCCGAATCTTCACCCTCACTCCCAAATCTTCACCCTCACTCCCGAATCTTTACCCTCACTCCCGAATCTTCACCCTCACTCCCGAGTCTTCACCCTCACTCCCGAGTCTTCACCCTTACTCCCGAATCTTCACCCTCACTCCCGAATCTTCACCCTCACTCCCGAGTCTTCACCCTCACTCCCGAGTCTTCACCCTTACTCCCGAATCTTCACCCTCACTCCCGAATCTTCACCCTCACTCCCGAATCTTCACCCTCACTCCCGATTCTTCACCCTCACTCCCGAATCTTCACCCTCACTCCCGGATCTTCACCCTCACTCCCGAATCTTCACCCTCACTCCCGAATCTTCACCCTCACTCCCGAGTCTTCACCCTCACTCCCGAATCTTCACCCTCACTCCCCGAATCTTCACCCTCACTCCCGAATCTTCACCCTCACTCCCGAATCTTCACCCTCACTCTCCCGAATCTTCACCCTCACTCCCGAATCTTCACCCTCACTCCCGAATCTTCACCCTCACTCCCGAGTCTTCACCCTCACTCCCGAGTCTTCACCCTCACTCCCGAGTCTTCACCCTCACTCCCGAGTCTTCACCCTCACTCCCGAGTCTTCACCCTCACTCCCGAGTCTTCACCCTCACTCCCGAGTCTTCACCCTCACTCCCGAGTCTTCACCCTCACTCCCGAGTCTTCACCCTCACTCCCGAGTCTTCACCCTCACTCCCGAGTCTTCACCCTCACTCCCGAGTCTTCACCCTCACTCCCGAGTCTTCACCCTCACTCCCGAGTCTTCACCCTCACTCCCGAATCTTCACCCTCACTCCCGAGTCTTCACCCTCACTCCCAAATCTTCACCCTCACTCCCAAGTCTTCACCCTCACTCCCGAGTCTTCACCCTCACTCCCGAGTCTTCACCCTCACTCCCGAGTCTTCACCCTCACTCCCGAGTCTTCACCCTCACTCCCGAGTCTTCACCCTCACTCCCGAGTCTTCACCCTCACTCCCGAGTCTTCACCCTCACTCCCGAGTCTTCACCCTCACTCCCGAGTCTTCACCCTCTCTCCCGAGTCTTCACCCTCTCTCCCGAGTCTTCACCCTCACTCCCGAGGCTTCACCCTCACTCCCGAGTCTTTACCCTCACTCCCGAGTCTTCACCCTCACTCCCGAGTCTTCATCCTCACTCCCGAGTCTTCACCCTCACTCCCGAGTCTTCACCCTCACTCCCGAGTCTTCACCCTCACTCCCGAGTCTTCACCCTCACTCCCGAGTCTTCACCCTCACTCCCGAGTCTTCACCCTCACTCCCGAGTCTTCACCCTCACTCCCGAGTCTTCACCCTCACTCCCGAGTCTTCACCCTCACTCCCGAGTCTTCACCATCACTCCCGAGTCTTCACCCTCACTCCCGAGTCTTCACCATCACTCCCGAGTCTTCACCCTCACTCCCGAATCTTCACCCTCACTCCCGAGTCTTCACCATCACTCCCGAGTCTTCACCATCACTCCCGAGTCTTCACCATCACTCACGATCTAATATTCCTCTCTATGTCTTCTTCCTTCTAGGTCGAGTTTTTTTCCTTTCTGAAATTTAATCTTCCATCTTCAATTAGAACCTAACTGCAGCCAACAGATGATCACTCACATGTGCCCCATGTTTAATTAGTTCCATTATTTTATTCATTAGCAATGCAGAACGATATTATATGTAAGTCAAGAGTAGAATCAAGAAATTGTAGAACTACAAACAAAGGAGCGCTATGGTGAAAATCTATTAATTTAGTATCCTCCTTCAAGTGTATTGAGAAGAACAGCCCGCTCTAATACTAAATTAATTAGAAAACATTTGCTGGTAAACTGAAACAAGATGTCAAACATCGCGCGCTGTTAATTGAACGAAAAAGATAAAGGGACATAGAACATTTTGCTCAAACATCAATCCTATGACAGATTCTTACAGCCAAATGCTGCTGATTTTCTTGTTATGATTACGGATATTATGACTAATTAGCGTCATTAATACCATTGATCATATCTGCTATGTTCAACCCGTTAACCACATGTGAGCCACTGGTGGTGCAGGGAAAGAATATTCATAATGCTGCTGACATAATGCAGAGTAGTCACATAATGCATAGTAGTCACATCATGCATAGTAGTCACATCATGCATAGTAGTCACATCATGCATAGTAGTCACATCATGCATAGTAGTCACATAATGCATAGTAGTCACATAATGCATAGTAGTCACATAATGCATAGTAGTCACATAATGCATAGTAGTCACATAATGCATAGTAGTCACATAATGCATAGTAGTCACATAATGCATAGTAGTCACATAATGCATAGTAGTCCCATAATGCATAGTAGTCCCATAATGCATAGTAGTCACATAATGCATAGTAGTCACATAATCATAGTAGTCACATAATCATAGTAGTCACATAATCATAGTAGTCACATAATGCATAGTAGTCACATAATGCATAGTAGTCACATAATCATAGTAGTCACATAATGCATAGTAGTCACATAATGCATAGTAGTCACATAATCATAGTAGTCACATAATCATAGTAGTCACATAATGCATAGTAGTCACATAATGCATAGTAGTCACATAATGCATAGTAGTCACATAATGCATAGTAGTCCCATAATGCATAGTAGTCCCATAATGCATAGTAGTCACATAATGCATAGTAGTCACATAATGCATAGTAGTCACATAATCATAGTAGTCACATAATCATAGTAGTCACATAATCATAGTAGTCACATAATGCATAGTAGTCACATAATCATAGTAGTCACATAATGCATAGTAGTCACATAATGCATAGTAGCCACATAATGCATAGTAGTCACATAATGCATAGTAGTCACATAATGCATAGTAGTCACATAATCATAGTAGTCACATAATCATAGTAGTCACATAATCATAGTAGTCACATAATCACAGTAGTCACATAATCATAGTAGTCACAAACTCCATTTTCATAAATACCTGATCAAACCTAAATTACGTCATGATTCTGCTAATTTTTGCTATGTTCAAAATTACTGTCTACAATTGACTTTATGTTTGAGTTGAATATTGAGCTTTAGTTTAACCCATCGCGGTTACCGTGTTAAGACATCCGATAAGCCAAAAATTCCCGTGTAAGAGCTACCGCCAGCCCAAGCCCCGCCCCTAATCCGTTTAGGGCCGGATGACCCAAAGCCCAGTGCCAAAAATGTAACCTGGGAGGCTATTCGCGCGTGTGCCAGATCGCAATATTATGGAAATTTTTAAAATTTGTTCTTGATTAAACCACAGGTGATAGGTTCAGGTTAGAGTAAGTAAGGTACGTTGGGTTTGAGCTTAAATTAAATGCAATTATCTTTATTTTTATTATTACCTCATCAGTTTGAAACGCCCGTGCCACAATAAAGGCAATCTATAGCGAATAAGGAATAGACACCACTTAGCATGGATTGTAGCTAACAAGGAATCTACGCACAAGGTGCGCCCCACAAAAGACACCCTGCGCTTACAAACAGTGAGTTATGATGGAAGAATTAAAAAGAGTGCGAAGGAAGCACGGAAAATGATAGAAGTAAAGTAGACACAAATGATAGTCATACCTACCCATAGGTGAGGTAACCTAACACGTTAACTGCAACGCATTAAACTGAATTTCGATATTCAACTCAAATCAAAGTTCATTTTAGAGATCAAAATCAGAGTTCATTTTAGAGATCAAAATCAGAGTTAATTTTAGAGATCAAAATCAGAAAATAAAACTTCGAATAGATCATGCCTTCATTTAGTCTCCATTGAATATTTATAAAAAATCAGTTTGTGACTACTGATCAGTCAGCAGCATTATGAAAATTAGCTCATTATTGAATAGAACGTACACTCGCAAGCCAGTTATATGAGCACTACTACTACTACTACTACTAGTAAGTAGATAACTATACGAACATTCCTAGTAAACTAGGTAACTACATGCATGAACATTTCTACTAATAAACTAGAAAACTACATGAACATTCCTAGTAAACTAGGTAACTACATGAACATTTCTACCAGTAAACTAGATAACTACATGAACATTCCTAGAAAACTAGGTAACTACATGAACACTTCTACTAGTGAAGTAGATAACTACGTGAACACTTTGACTGCTAAACTAGTTACCTACACGAACACTCCTGCTCGTCATAGGCGTGTTGTTTGAGGACCTGCCTCCGTGCGGGTATCGAGGGTTCGAATCACGGCGCTGGGTGGCGATTTTCTCCGTTGGGTATAAGGGAAAAATTCTAAGCACAATACCCCACTCTACCCAGGTGTCTGAAATGGGTACCGGTCTTGACCGGGGGAAACCGTCATGGCGTCCTGGTGTTAGTTATAAGGCATTTAAAAAACCAATGTACAAGGTGATATGTATCAGGCTTGATTGGAAATAAAGCATCCTTAGATGCCGATGTTTGTTAGTTTTGTTTGTTTATTAATAAACTAGCTAACTACACGAAAACTCCTACCAGCAAACTAGGTAACTACACAAACACTCCTACCAGCAAACTAGGTAACTACACAAACACTCCTAACAGCAAACTAGGTAACTACACAAACAATCCTAACAGCAAACTAGGTAACTACACAAACAATCCTACCAGCAAACTAGGTAACTACACGAACACTCCTACCAGCAAACTAGGTAACTACACAAACAATCCTACCAGCAAACTAGGTAACTACACAAACACTCCTACCAGCAAACTAGGTAACTACGCGAACACTCCTACCAGCAAACTAGGTAACTACACGAACACTCCTACCAGCAAACTAGGTAACTACACAAACACTCCTACCAGCAAACTAGGTAACTACACAAACACTCCTACCAGCAAACTAGGTAACTACACGAACACTCCTACCAGCAAACTAGGTAACTACACAAGCACTCCTACCAGCAAACTAGGTAACTACACAAGCACTCCTACCAGCAAACTAGGTAACTACACAAACACTCCTACCAGCAAACTAGGTAACTACACGAACACTCCTACCAGCAAACTAGGTAACTACACGAACACTCCTACCAGCAAACTAGGTAACTACACGAACACTCCTACCAGCAAACTAGGTAACTACACAAACACTCCCACCAGCAAACTAGGTAACTACACAAAAACTCCTACTAGCAAACTAGGTAACTACACAAAAACTCCTACCAGCAAACTAGGTAACTACACAAACACTCCCACCAGCAAACTAGGTAACTACACAAACACTCCTACCAGCAAACTAGGTAACTACACAAGCACTCCTACCAGCAAACTAGGTAACTACACGAACACTCCTACCAGCAAACTAGGTAACTACACAAGCACTCCCACTAGTGAACTAGGCAACTAGCGCACCAGGCAGCGGAGCAGCAGCAGGCACTTAAGACGCGGAGTTAATTGCGATCGCTCTCGTCTGGATCGCAGAGCGGCCTGAAGATCGATTTCAGCTTCATAAACTCATTAGAGCGAAGTTTGGCACCGGGGGGGGGGGGGAGGTGTTGAGAGGAGAGAAGGGGGTGTGGGGGGGGTGAAAGGCAAAAGGAAGAGATGTTCGGGTTGAGAGAGAAATGGGGAAGCAAGATAGATATTGAAAGGTAAAGTGAAGAAAAAAGGTGGAGAGAGAAAAAAGTGGAGGGAGAAAAAAGGTGGAGAGAGAAAAAAGGTGGAGAGAGAAAAAAGGTGGAGAGAGAAAAAAGGTGGAGAGAGAAAAAAGGTGGAGAGAGAAAAAAGGTGGAGAGAGAAAAAAGGTGGAGAGAGAAAAAAGGTGGAGAGAGAAAAAAAGGTGGAGAGAGAAAAAAAGGTGGAGAGAGAAAAAAAGGTGGAGAGAGAAAAAAAGGTGGAGAGAGAAAAAAAGGTGGAGAGAGAAAAAAGGTGGAGAGAGAAAAAAGGTGGAGAGAGAAAAAAGGTGGAGAGAGAAAAAAAGGTGGAGAGAGAAAAAAAGGTGGAGAGAGAAAAAAAGGTGGAGAGAGAAAAAAAGGTGGAGAGAGAAAAAAAGGTGGAGAGAGAAAAAAGGTGGAGAGAGAAAAAAGGTGGAGAGAGAAAAAAGGTGGAGAGAGAAAAAAAGGTGGAGAGAGAAAAAAAGGTGGAGAGAGAAAAAAAGGTGGAGAGAGAAAAAAGGTGGAGAGAGAAAAAAGGTGGAGAGAGAAAAAAGGTGGAGAGAGAAAAAAAGGTGGAGAGAGAAAAAAGGTGGAGAGAGAAAAAAGGTGGAGAGAGAAAAAAAGGTGGAGAGAGAAAAAAGGTGGAGAGAGAAAAAAAGGTGGAGAGAGAAAAAAAGGTGGAGAGAGAAAAAAAGGTGGAGAGAGAAAAAAGGTGGAGAGAGAAAAAAGGTGGAGAGAGAAAAAAGGTGGAGAGAGAGAAAGAGGGTAGAGAGAGAGAGAGAGGGTGAAGAGAGAAAGAGGTGAAGAGAGAAAGAGGTGAAGAGAGAAAGAGGTGAAGAAAGAAAGGGGAGAAGAGAGAAGTGAAGAGAAAAAACTGAAGAAAGACGGTGAAGAGAAAGAAGTGGAGAAGAAATATTAGCTTAAGAAACAACACAAAAGATAGTAAGAGTAATGTAGAGGACTACACTGTTTTGTACGAGAAATGAAGTGCAGAAAAACGATTTGAAATAATTGACAGAGATAAAGACTAAAAGGTGATGAGGATATAGGAGAAATAGAAGAGAAAGAAAATATGCAACGAACTGATCATCAAGCAGCGGTCATCAACACTTCCAGCGTGACAATTTGATGTGTTTTTTCGACTTCTGTCTAATTTTACATTATTCTAATGAAATATCGGCGCTTTTCCTTTTATGGCTACGGCTTCTGCCTGCATGAAATTATTTGAAATTTTTCAAAAAATTTCCAGGATACAATTGCACAAAAAAAATGTCAACACTTTTTTATGAATTCCTGCGGGTTATGTCTGCTCGCTAAAAATCAGCTTTTCAAGTAATTTCTGCAGGTTAGATCTGCTCAACGATGTTAAACCTTTCGCAGTATGCGTTTCACAACGCGGTTGATACATGAAACATTCACGTCAAAACAGTATACTCGAGTGCCATAAGTTACGCGGTACCCGTTCTACACTGCAATATTATTATTATTATCATTATTATTATTTATTATTAAATAAGAAAGTTTTAGCCTCCCTTAACCACGACAAAGATGTTCTAAGAGAGGAAAGAGGAAGGCACCATGTAGATTAGAGTTGAGGGAACGTGAAATCTATGCAGAAGGTGCACAGAAACAGTAAGCTAGAAAGAAGTTCATGAAACAAGAAAAAAGTTGAAGAAGAAAGTAGTAGGTGCTGAAAAACAGGACAGCAGTGAACCGAAAAAAGATGGTCCGTAGCAAAGCAAAAACCTATTTTATCACAACAAAAAGGAAGCCTACCTAACCTCTAGCTCGGGCCCTCACATGGTTCCCCTGGGAGCGCTAATTCCCATAGATACAATAGTTGTATCCCCCTGAGGGGGTTTAACACTGCAGTGTGTGTGTTTACATGACATGACATGTTGACAGTGGTGTTGACATGACGATTTTGACGTGACACTCACGTCAAACTCGCATACAGAAGAAGATGGGCAAAATTATATTATAATTTTGACCAGGCCAATATGACATTCACATCTGACGCTAAGTGACTTCATAAGAATTTTAACACGCGGGGAAATTGAAATATCGGAAATGTTGGGATACCAGGAAGTTTGATCATGGAGTCAAACGTCGTTATTGCTTGGGAACCCCAATTTATTTGGCTTAAGATGGGTCCATGTCAATTTTGCTGAAATATGAATTACTATTTTTAAGGGATGCATGATGTAAAACTCGTCGATCAAATGTACTCAATGTTTTATGGAGCTTTTTTCCTTTTACAAGTTTTTAGCTGAAAAATGTGAACTTTATCAAACAGTCTGAGAAACACGTCCCACCTTTCTGACAACCCTACTCCATCCCACCACTCTGACAACCCTACTCCATCCCACCACTCTGACAACCCTACTCCATCCCACCACTCTGACAACCCTACTCCATCCCACCACTCTGACAACCCTACTCCATCCCACCACTCTGACAACCCTACTCCATCCCACCACTCTGACAACCCTACTCCATCCCACCACTCTGACAACCCTACTCCATCCCACCACTCTGACAACCCTACTCCATCCCACCACTCTGACAACCCTACTCCATCCCACCACTCTGACAACCCTACTCCGTCCCACCACTCTGACAACCCTACTCCGTCCCACCACTCTGACAACCCTACTCCGTCCCACCACTCTGACAACCCTACTCCATCCCACCACTCTGACAACCCTACTCCATCCCACCACTCTGACAACCCTACTCCATCCCACCACTCTGACAACCCTACTCCATCCCACCACTCTGACAACCCTACTCCATCCCACCACTCTGACAACCCTACTCCATCCCACCACTCTGACAACCCTACTCCATCCCACCACTCTGACAACCCTACTCCATCCCACCACTCTGACAACCCTACTCCATCCCACCACTCTGACAACCCTACTCCATCCCACCACTCTGACAACCCTACTCCGTCCCACCACTCTGACAACCCTACTCCGTCCCACCACTCTGACAACCCTACTCCGTCCCACCACTCTGACAACCCTACTCCGTTCCACCACTCTGACAACCCTACTCCGTCCCACCACTCTGACAACCCTACTCCATCCCACCACTCTGACAACCCTACTCCGTCCCACCACTCTGACAACCCTACTCCGTCCCACCACTCTGACAACCCTACTCCGTCCCACCACTCTGACAACCCTACTCCGTCCCACCACTCTGACAACCCTACTCCGTCCCACCACTCTGACAACCCTACTCCGTCCCACCACTCTGACAACCCTACTCCGTCCCACCACTCTGACAACCCTACTCCGTCCCACCACTCTGACAACCCTACTCCGTCCCACCACTCTGACAACCCTACTCCGTCCCACCACTCTGACAACCCTACTCCGTCCCACCACTCTGACAACCCTACTCCGTCCCACCACTCTGACAACCCTACTCCGTCCCACCACTCTGACAACCCTACTCCGTCCCACCACTCTGACAACCCTACTCCGTCCCACCACTCTGACAACCCTACTCCGTCCCACCACTCTGACAACCCTACTCCGTCCCACCACTCTGACAACCCTACTCCGTCCCACCACTCTGACAACCCTACTCCGTCCCACCACTCTGACAACCCTACTCCGTCCCACCACTCTGACAACCCTACTCCGTCCCACCACTCTGACAACCCTACTCCATCCCACCACTCTGACAACCCTACTTCGTCCCACCACTCTGACAACCCTACTCCGTCCCACCACTCTGACAACCCTACTCCATCCCACCACTCTGACAACCCTACTCCATCCCACCACTCTGACAACCCTACTCCATCCCACCACTCTGACAACCCTACTCCATCCCACCACTGACAACTTTACCCCATCCCACCACTCTGAAAACTTTACCCCATCCCACCACTCTGAAAACTTTACCCCATCCCACCACTCTGAAAACTTTACCCCATCCCACCACTCTGAAAACTTTACCCCATCCCACCACTCTGACAACTTTACCCCATCCCACCACTCTGACAACTTTACCCCATCCCACCACTCTGACAACTTTACCCTATCCTACCACTCTGACAACTTTACCCCATCCCACCACTCTGACAACTTTACCCCATCCCACCACTCAAAGCTTTACTCCCAACCCCCCTTACTCTGAACTCCAACCCAACCCCCCTTACTCTGACCTCTAACCCAACCCCCCTTACTCTGAACACTAACCCAACCCCCCTTACTCTGAACTCTAACCCAACCCCCCTTACTCTGAACTCTAACCCAACCCCCCTTACTCTGAACTCCAGCCCAACACCCCTTACTCTGAACTCCAGCCCAACACCCCTTACTCCGAACTCTAACCCAACCTCCTCACTCTGACCTCTAACCCAACCCCCCTTACTCTGAACTCTAACCCAACACCCCTTACTCTGACCTCTAACCCAACCCCCCTTACTCTGACCTCTAACCCAACCCCCCTTACTCTGACCTCTAACCCAACCCCCCTTACTCTGAACTCTAACCCAACCCCCCCTTACTCTGAACTCTAACCCAACCCCCCCTTACTCTGAACTCTAACCCAACCCCCCTTACTCTGAACTCTACCCCCTACCCCCCTACTCTGAACTTTACCCCACCGCTCTGAAAGTCCCCCCCCCCCCCCGGCACGGAGGCAGCGGCACAGGAACTTTAGGCATTAAACGGAAGTGGAGGTTGTGGATCACGGGCCGCCGCTATGACTTCATTACGCCCCGGGGTGTGGGAGAAGGGGGAGGGGATGAGGTGGGGTAGGAGGAAGCGAGGAGAAGGGAAGTGGAGAAGGGGGAGCGAAGGAGAGGGATGAGGTTGCTGAGAGCTGGAAAAGAATTGAATAGAGGAATAGTTCATAAGGAGGGGGAAGTGGGGATGGAGTAGGGCTTGTATTATGTTCGCCAAAACTGCTATGAAACGCATCTTTCACGACTGAAATTTGCATCAGTATCTTAACACGGTGCTTGCGAAACGACCCTTCGATTGGTCGTTTGAACAATGTTAACAATCTTTTAAAATCAATGGTATTCATTGGATCCAGTTCAGGTTTATATATTTAAATATGTATTTATCATTTATATAATTGTTGACTCCATTTAATTTTGAACGTAGGATGAATATTGAACTTCAGTTCAACCCATCGCGGTCACCGTGTTGATACCGTTACGCTGTTGATACTGCACCATTACTTGGTGGGATGATTTTAGGTTTGCATGCTCCTAAAGTTGTTCATGTTTCAATCCCAGATGTATATAAATGTTTTGCATTTTGCATCTCTGGATTAAGAATAAAAGTACATAGAAATACGTCTTTAATGCGATCATTTTTTCAGTAAAGAAAGCCAATTACTGAAAGTCAATAAATTATAAATATTTTATAAATCAATGTTTATAAATCAATATTTTAAACTTTCATAAACGGTTTTTGGAATACCGCTAACAGCTCACCATTTGTTGGGGCCGTGATCCCTCTATAGTGGGGAATATTTAGTATGGAGTAATAGTTTGAGGCTCTTTTTCCATCGAAAAGATATCTTACGCTGGAAAGAGGAGGGATCATTTAGTATGGACTGAAAAAATCATGAACAGCAATACTTACAGAAGCACAGCAACACCACCAGAAGCATGTTACCAGCAGCAGCAGCAACAGCAACACCACCAGAAGCATGTTACCAGCAGCAGCAGCAACAGCAACACCACCATAAGCATGTTACCAGCAGCAGCAGCAACAGCAACACCACCAGAAGCATGTTACCAGCAGCAGCAGCAGCAACAGCAACACCACCAGAAGCATGTTACCAGCAGCAGCAGCAACAGCAACACCACCAGAAGCATGTTACCAGCAGCAGCAGCAGCAACAGCAACACCACCAGAAGCACGTTACCAGCAGCAGCAGCAGCAACAGCAACACCACCAGAAGCATGTTACCAGCAGCAGCAGCAACAGCAACACCACCAGAAGCATGTTACCAGCAGCAGCAGCAGCAACAGCAACACCACCAGAAGCATGTTACCAGCAGCAGCAGCAGCAGCAGCAGCAGCAGTAGCAGCAGCAGCAGCAGCAGCAACAGCAGCAGCAGCAGCAGCAACAGCAGCAGCAGCAACAACACAGCAACACCACCAGAAAAATGTTACCATCAGCATCAGCAGCAGCAGCAGCAGCAACACAGCAACACCACCAGAATCATGTTGCCAGCAGCAGCAGCAGCAGCAACACCACTAGAAGAACGTTACCAGCAGCAGCAACACAGCAACACCACCACACGCACCACACGCTCTCATTAAGGCCGCTCGTCTCATCACAACTTGCCTAATATCATAACGACGCGAGCGTGAGCCTCCCTGGCGACACCTCGGCCACTTATTCCTTCGGGGACGTTCTCTATCTCAGCCATTGGCTACACGGGTGTTGTGACACACGGGTGTTGTAACAAGTTTGTTGTATAACATGGGTGTTGTAACGAGGTTGTTGTAAGGCACGGGTGTTGTAACGAGGTTGTTGTAAGGCACGGGTGTTGTAACGAGGTTGTTGTAAGGCACGGGTGTTGTAACGAGGTTGTTGTAAGGCACGGGTGTTGTAACAAGTTTGTTGTATAACATGGGTGTTGTAACGAGGTTGTTGTAAGGCACGGGTGTTGTAACGAGGTTGTTGTAAGGCACGGGTGTTGTAACAAGTTTGTTGTATAACATAGGTGTTGTAACGAGGTTGTTGTAAGGCACGGGTGTTGTAACGAGGTTGTTGTAAGGCACGGGTGTTGTAACAAGTTTGTTGTATAACATGGGTGTTGTAACGAGGTTGTTGTAAGGCACGGGTGTTGTAACGAGGTTGTTGTAAGGCACGGGTGTTGTAACAAGTTTGTTGTATAACATGGGTGTTGTAACGAGGTTGTTGTAAGGCACGGGTGTTGTAACGAGGTTGTTGTAAGGCACGGGTGTTGTAACGAGGTTGTTGTAAGGCACGGGTGTTGTAACAAGTTTGTTGTATAACATGGGTGTTGTAACGAGGTTGTTGTAAGGCACGGGTGTTGTAACGAGGTTGTTGTATAACATGGGTGTTGTAACGAGGTTGTTGTATAACATGGGTGTTGTAACGAGGTTGTTGTAAGGCACGGGTGTTGTAACGAGGTTGTTGTATAACATGGGTGTTGTAACGAGGTTGTTGTAAGGCACGGGTGTTGTAACGAGGTTGTTGTATAACATGGGTGTTGTAACGAGGTTGTTGTAAGGCACGGGTGTTGTAACGAGGTTGTTGTATAACATGGGTGTTGTAACGAGGTTGTTGTAAGGCACGGGTGTTGTAACGAGGTTGTTGTAAGGCACGGGTGTTGTAACAAGTTTGTTGTATAACATGGGTGTTGTAACGAGGTTGTTGTAAGGCACGGGTGTTGTAACGAGGTTGTTGTATAACATGGGTGTTGTAACGAGGTTGTTGTAAGGCACGGGTGTTGTAACGAGGTTGTTGTAAGGCACGGGTGTTGTAACGAGGTTGTTGTAAGGCACGGGTGTTGTAACAAGTTTGTTGTATAACATGGGTGTTGTAACGAGGTTGTTGTAAGGCACGGGTGTTGTAACGAGGTTGTTGTAAGGCACGGGTGTTGTAACGAGGTTGTTGTATAACATGGGTGTTGTAACGAGGTTGTTGTAAGGCACGGGTGTTGTAACGAGGTTGTTGTAAGGCACGGGTGTTGTAACAAGTTTGTTGTATAACATGGGTGTTGTAACGAGGTTGTTGTAAGGCACGGGTGTTGTAACGAGGTTGTTGTATAACATGGGTGTTGTAACGAGGTTGTTGTATAACATGGGTGTTGTAACGAGGTTGTTGTAAGGCACGGGTGTTGTAACGAGGTTGTTGTAAGGCACGGGTGTTGTAACGAGGTTGTTGTATAACATGGGTGTTGTAACGAGGTTGTTGTAAGGCACGGGTGTTGTAACGAGGTTGTTGTATAACATGGGTGTTGTAACGAGGTTGTTGTAAGGCACGGGTGTTGTAACGAGGTTGTTGTATAACATGGGTGTTGTAACGAGGTTGTTGTATAACATGGGTGTTGTAACGAGGTTGTTGTAAGGCACGGGTGTTGTAACGAGGTTGTTGTAAGGCACGGGTGTTGTAACGAGGTTGTTGTATAACATGGGTGTTGTAACGAGGTTGTTGTAAGGCACGGGTGTTGTAACGAGGTTGTTGTAAGGCACGGGTGTTGTAACGAGGTTGTTGTATAACATGGGTGTTGTAACGAGGTTGTTGTAAGGCACGGGTGTTGTAACGAGGTTGTTGTATAACATGGGTGTTGTAACGAGGTTGTTGTAAGGCACGGGTGTTGTAACGAGGTTGTTGTAAGGCACAGGTGTTGTAACAAGTTTGTTGTATAACATGGGTGTTGTAACGAGGTTGTTGTAAGGCACGGGTGTTGTAACGAGGTTGTTGTATAACATGGGTGTTGTAACGAGGTTGTTGTAAGGCACGGGTGTTGTAACGAGGTTGTTGTAACTTGTAAGGCACGGGTGTTGTAACGAGGTTGTTGTAAGGCACGGGTGTTGTAACGAGGTTGTTGTATAACATGGGTGTTGTAAAGAGGTTGTTGTAAGGCACGGGTGTTGTAACGAGGTTGTTGTATAACATGGGTGTTGTAACGAGGTTGTTGTAAGGCACGGGTGTTGTAACAAGTTTGTTGTATAACATGGGTGTTGTAACGAGGTTGTTGTAAGGCACGGGTGTTGTAACGAGGTTGTTGTAAGGCACGGGTGTTGTAACGAGGTTGTTGTAAGGCACGGGTGTTGTAACGAGGTTGTTGTAAGGCACGGGTGTTGTAACGAGGTTGTTGTAAGGCACGGGTGTTGTAACAAGGTTGTTGTAAGGCACGGGTGTTGTAACAAGGTTGTTGTAAGGCACGGGTGTTGTAACAAGGTTGTTGTAAGGCACGGGTGTTGTAACGAGGTTGTTGTAAGGCACGGGTGTTGTAACAAGGTTGTTGTAAGGCACGGGTGTTGTAACAAGTTTGTTGTATAACATGGGTGTTGTAACGAGGTTGTTGTAAGGCACGGGTGTTGTAACGAGGTTGTTGTAAGGCACGGGTGTTGTAACGAGGTTGTTGTAAGGCACGGGTGTTGTAACGAGGTTGTTGTAAGGCACGGGTGTTGTAACGAGGTTGTTGTAAGGCACGGGTGTTGTAACGAGGTTGTTGTATAACATGGGTGTTGTAACGAGGTTGTTGTAAGGCACGGGTGTTGTAACGAGGTTGTTGTAACTTGTAAGGCACGGGTGTTGTAACGAGGTTGTTGTAAGGCACGGGTGTTGTAACGAGGTTGTTGTAAGGCACGGGTGTTGTAACGAGGTTGTTGTAAGGCACGGGTGTTGTAACGAGGTTGTTGTAAGGCACGGGTGTTGTAACGAGGTTGTTGTATAACATGGGTGTTGTAACGAGGTTGTTGTAAGGCACGGGTGTTGTAACGAGGTTGTTGTAACTTGTAAGGCACGGGTGTTGTAACGAGGTTGTTGTAAGGCACGGGTGTTGTAACGAGGTTGTTGTATAACATGGGTGTTGTAAAGAGGTTGTTGTAAGGCACGGGTGTTGTAACGAGGTTGTTGTATAACATGGGTGTTGTAACGAGGTTGTTGTAAGGCACGGGTGTTGTAACAAGTTTGTTGTATAACATGGGTGTTGTAACGAGGTTGTTGTAAGGCACGGGTGTTGTAACGAGGTTGTTGTAAGGCACGGGTGTTGTAACGAGGTTGTTGTAAGGCACGGGTGTTGTAACGAGGTTGTTGTAAGGCACGGGTGTTGTAACGAGGTTGTTGTAAGGCACGGGTGTTGTAACAAGGTTGTTGTAAGGCACGGGTGTTGTAACAAGGTTGTTGTAAGGCACGGGTGTTGTAACAAGGTTGTTGTAAGGCACGGGTGTTGTAACGAGGTTGTTGTAAGGCACGGGTGTTGTAACAAGGTTGTTGTAAGGCACGGGTGTTGTAACAAGGTTGTTGTAAGGCACGGGTGTTGTAACAAGGTTGTTGTAAGGCACGGGTGTTGTAACAAGGTTGTTGTAAGACACGGGTGTTGTAAAAAACTGGTGTTGCAGCAAGTTTGTTGTATTACGGGTGTTGCCACACACGGATGTCATAGATTAGATTAGATGTTAGTTGAAGCCTCCCTAACTGCAATAAAGGAGTTCCAAAAAGAAAGGCACCATGAAGTATGGAGTTGAGGGATCGCAGAATTTATTTCATAAGGTGCTGAGAAACAGAAAGTTGAGAAAGAGTTTTATGAAACAGGATAAAAGTTGAACAAGAAAAAAAATGCTGAAAACAATACAGCAGTGAACCGAAAAAATGCCCGTAACAAAATACCAAAAACCTATTCTATTTTACCATAAGAAAGGCTTACTTAACCTTTAGCTCGAGACCTCACATTCTCCCCTGGGAGCCCTAATTCCCATAGGTGCAGTATCCCTTACTAACCAGCATTAACAGGGGAATCTCGGAGTCAAGGAGAGGCCCACTCCCGTGCAGAAATGTTAATAAAAAGCCAAACTGCACGAGTGTAACATGAGACTCAGCATTACATTTACAACGCATTACAATAGCCTTAAAAACAAAAATTATAACGAAAAGTCACCAAGTTTCATTCCCATATTATGTTTCAACTCCAAACCTGTATTTCAGAGATTTTCTTGTGATCTCAAAGTCAGGACCTGTTCACTAAATCATGTATATGACACATAATACACTCCCGAGAGATTTACCTAGAATAAACGCACTCGAATTACTTCAAACTGCACAATCACTGTGCAGTGAAATCAAAATTGAATTTTTATCTACGCTAATTAATAACACTGCTAAGCCCCTAACATAGGCCAGCCAATTTATTATTTTTCACAATCATGAACATCAGTAATTAAAATATTGAGTTTAATAACCGTAGACTTAACCTAGTAATTACCTACGCTTATGTCCATTAATTAAAAACCTTACAATATAGACGACACAAAGTCTATGCCTTCAATATGCAAAAATTTTCCAAACCTGCTTATTTCTAGAATCTCATTCTGTAGTTTTTTTTTATTGACATCAGTTCCCAATTTGAACATTTTATGCGATACGCATAACCGTTTAAATTTAAAAGAGCAACTGGTGCGAATTATCGTTTTCACGATCACTGCGTACATAAACGAAAACCCCTCCGTCAGTCATTATAACTACATTTATTATCATATCATATAAGAAAGTTTTAGCCTCCCTTAACCACGACAAAGATGTTCCAAGAGAGGAAAGAGGAAGGCACCATTTAGTATGGACTTGAGTGAACGCGGAATCTATGCACAAGGTGCACAGAAACAGTAAGCTAGGAAAGAAGTTCATGAAACAAGAAAAAAGTTGAAGAAGAAAATAGTAGGTGCTGAAAAACAGGACAGCAGTGAACCGAAAAAAGATGGTCCGTAACAAAACAAAAACCTATTTTATTACAACAAAAAGGAAGCCTACCTAACCTTTAGCTCAGGCCCTCACATAGTCCCCCTGGGAGCGCCAATTCCCATGGATACAATAGTTATACCCCCCTGAGGGGAACTACATTTATTTATTTTTTCCGTTATTAGGGGAGATGATCTAGGTAAAATTTAAGAAAATAGGGACAGTTTTAGCGAGACTATCCCAAAGAAACGATTCAAGAAATGCTAGATGCGCGCAATCGTCAATTTCAATCTCGACAAACAGTGCGATCCTGATAGCATAGAAGTTATTCCAATGATAATTGGTCTTCATAAAAAGAATGAAGACTGATAGCATTCAATAACCAGCAACGATCTGGTGTAATTAGAAGCATCATTCATTATTCAGTAGTTGAAATTACAGTTTGTGATGAGTCGCGTAGAAAATTTAGCTTATGAAAGATACGTCATATTCAAAAGTAGAGGTCATTGAGATTCATATTGTATCAAATTGTTCAAAATCTACCAATCATAAACTGACAGAAAGTGCAAATGTTTTTTTTTTTAATAAATTGGGTTCAATCACTGTCCATCGTTTCGTTCCATCAAGAAGTCACAATTTCCAATCTTGGTCGAAGAAAGTTAACGCTTTTGATTGGGTTGAATTCGTAAAAAATGTTCGAACAAATCTTAGTGTGTTACATTGCTCAGTTGTTTCTGTACAATGAAGATATATATGAATTTCGAAATTAACTATAAAAAAAGAGCGCGTGACATACTTGTACACCCGCACTTAAAAGTTAAATGTAATTATTAAATAGAATGAAAATGAAATGAAACTGTCTCTTGCAATGAAGGTTTTTTACGCAGCGGTCTTGAAAAATATAAGATACAAACACTGCCTTGCAAAAAATCCAATTCCAATGATTCTGTACATCGCATCCAGTGTTCAAATGGAGAAGTGATGAAAGTAACTGTTCCGAATGAGCATCTAATGAAAAGCCCAGTTTGATCAGCTTTACGCTTAAAAGACGATAATTCCGCGCTGAATTTTCGAAAAAGGTGTTCCGGTTTTTAATGCATTTATTTCTCAAAAAGTAAGGTAAATTTTGCCTGGTAAGCAATTTCAATAAAAATTTAAGGGCAAAAAAAAAGAAGTCCACGTTGTTAAAATTGTATGTGGTCAATACTAAAACTAACGTTTAGGGCCTTGACCCGTCATCAGCGATAAGTCTGCAAATATAGACAGAGAAATTAATGCTATGACTAGGTAATTGCACACATTGTTAATAGAGATGTTCAGACAACGGTAATTGCGAAGAGACTGCCAAAACCTATAAGCTGAACACAGGGGAAAAGAAAATGAATGAAATGCGTAACGGACCGTGGTTGAAAGGTAAATAACAGAGCGTTTCCTGAAGCTTAATCTGACCAACCCAAAGCAAGGGATGCGCACTCTGCATTGGGTTTGTTCTTATGTATGTAAATAAGATTGGGTTTGCTCTTATGTATATAACTAAATTTAAGAATACTAAATTTCGTTAATGCATTTTTGTGGGGTTATTATTGCGCTAATTCTACGGTCCTTCACTTCCATATTTCAGTAACCAATATTTTCAGTGAAAGATAGAAAATTTGCCGGCCATGTTATGGTTTCAGCAGTGATATTAATTATAGTTGATCAAAATAAAATTGCAAGTTCTCTTCATAGCAATTGCGTAGTAGGATGTAATTCCTGCGAGCATATTTTTGGAAGAGCGCTCACAGCGTCTTATGTGCAGTGCTATGCAGTGCTCGTCGTAGCCGTGAGACTAGCGAACTTGCCTCCGTCCAGGCAGACCCTGGTTCGAGTCCCGGCGCTGGTGACGATTTTCTCTGTTGGGTATAGGGGAAAAATTCCAAGCACAATACCCCACTCTACCCAGGTGTCTGAAATGGGTACCGGTCTTGACCGGGGGAAAGCGTCATGGCGTCCTGGCGTTAGTTATAAGGCATTTGAAAATCCAATGTATAAGGTGATATGTATCAGGCTTGAAATTGGAAATAAAAAGCATCCGTAGATGCCTTCATTATTATTATTCATTATTATGTTACAAATACACATTTGATTTAGTGAACTGATCTTGCCTTCGCGGTCACCAAAAATCCTCAGGTGTACGGTTCTGAATTGTGGGTCAATTTTACAACATTTTGCAAAAACACTAAAGAATGAGATTCTAGAAATAAGCAGGTTTTGAAAATTTTTGTTTATTGAACACATTGATTTTGTGTCATCTATATTGTAAGGTTTTTTATTAATGGACATAAGTGTAGGCAATTATTGGGTAAAGTCTACGGTTATTAAACCCCATATTTTAATTACTGATGCTCCTGATTGCGATAAATAACCTTAATATTTTATACTTCTGGTAATTGAAGTGTATTGCAACTTTTCAGCTTATAGTATTATTATTATTATTATTATTATTATTATTATTATTATATAAGAAAGTTTTAGCCTCCCTTAACCACGACAAAGATGTTCCAAGAGAGGAAAGAGGAAGGCACCATTTAGTATGGAGTTGAGGGAACGCGGAATCTATGCACAAGGTGCACAGAAACAGTAAGCTAGGAAAGAAGTTCATGAAACAAGAAAAAAGTTGAAGAAGAAAGTAGTAGGTGCTGAAAAACAGGACAGCAGTGAACCGAAAAAAAATGGTCCGTAACAAAACAAAAACCTATTTTATTACAACAAAAAGGAAGTTTACCTAACCTTTAGCTCGGACCCTCACATGGCTCCCCTGGGATCAGCTTATAGTAATTATTCAGATTATTGTAGCGGTATTATTTTAATTATTCTGGTACTGTATTGTTATTAGTGCAATGCTGAGTCTTATAGTGCACTCGTGCAGCTTGCATACCATTAACATGTTTGTGCTCTCCTCCAATCAGAGATTCCCTTGTCAATGCTAGTTAGCATGTGGCGAGTAACAGGACTGCAGTGAACCGAAAGAAAATATGAAACGCAAAAGAACCAAAGCCAAATTTGAAAAAAAATCAAGCGTCCCTAACCTGTAACTTGACAGTTTAAATGCGACGTGACCCACCGGTGGTAAATGGAGGGGATTTTTATACTGCTGCTGACCGACCAGCGCTCACTGACTTAATTTCGGTAAATACCCAATGAAAACTAAACAAAGCCACGACCTATGTTATTCGTTATTTTCTAAATCGATATCTAAAATTAACCCTAATTTGAGTTGAACATTGATCTTCAGTTTAACCCTCCGCACTTAACGAGTTAATTTTAAAAATCATTATTTTCAGCAGAAAAAGATTCAGTAACATTTATAAACACTCCACATACAGTAGATAACATTTATGAACACTCTACATTCAGTAGATAACATTTATAAACACTCTACATTCAGCAGATAACATTTATAAACACTCTACATTCAGTAGATGATATTTATGAACACTCAACTGCATCTGCAGTGGTCCACTCCAACCCTATTCACTTGGAAACGCCAGCCACCGCTCTAATTCTGCGCAGCATGAGGCGGCCGTAACCCAATTTCAAACTTCAGGCGCCGTAAAACAAAGCGAATTGCGCAGTTCAAAGTCCTCGCGAAGTTCACCAAGAGCTTAACCAGGCCAGGCGAACTCTTCAGTTACAGTGTTGTTTACATGGAAGTTCATGTCTGGCCTCTGCCTTCCCGCACCAGATTTGCGACTTCAATGAACCTGGTCCAAGATGGCGACGTATTAATCCTAGATTGAGACGATGACGGCACCAGCGACAGCATTTATTCGCGTCAAGGAAATGGAGCATCGGCGTGACAACGCATTAATCGCGGATTGAGGCGATTATGGACACCGACTGCTGCAGCTCTCGTGATTGATTTGGGTTGGAATGAAGCGTGCGAATTGCTGGGGCGTGTGATATTGAAGGAGGAGAGAGTCAATTGAAGAAGATGCATGCAAAAAGGAGAAGCATGCAAAAAGGAGAAGCATGCAAAAAGGAGAAGCATGCAAAAAGGAGAAGCATGCAAAAAGGAGAAGCATGCAAAAAGGAGAAGCATGCAAAAAGGAGAAGCATGCAAAAAGGAGAAGCATGCAAAAAGGAGAAGCATGCAAAAAGGAGAAGCATGCAAAAAGGAGAAGCATGCAAAAAGGAGAAGCATGCAAAAAGGAGAAGCATGCAAAAAGGAGAAGCATGCAAAAAGGAGAAGCATGCAAAAAGGAGAAGCATGCAAAAATGAGAAGCATGCAAAAAAGAGAAGCATGCAAAAAAGAGAAGCATGCATAAAGGAGAAGCTTGCAATAATGAAGGATGAAGCGTGTTAGATGGAGGATAAAGGGATTCAAAATGAAGGAGAAGCGTGCAATAATGAAGGATAAGAATACAATAATGAAGGAGAAGCATGCAATAATGGAAAAGCATCCAATAATGGAAAAGCATGCAATAACGGAGAAGCATGCAATAATGTAGAAGCATGCAATAATGGAGAAACATGCAATTGTGGAGAAAAATGCAATAATGGAGAAAAATGCAATAATGAAGGAGAAGCAAGCAATAATGGATAGCAATGTAATATGAAGGCAAAGCATGTGATAATGAAAGAGAAGCGTGCCAAATGCAGGAGAAGCATTCGAATGGAATGAGAAGCGTACGATAATAAAGGAGAACCGTGCTAAGTGAGGAGGGGCGTGCTAAATGAAGGAAAAGTGTGATATTGAAGAAAAAGTAAGTAAAATTAAGAAAACACTCTAAATGAAGAAGAAACATACTGAATGAACAACAAGCATGCTAAATGAAGAAGAAACATTCGAAATGAGAGAATACTCTACAGGAAAAAAATGAAGAAAAGAATGCGATAAAAAACCTCACTTGTAAATGCATAAACGGAAAATGAAAAAAATGAATTAAACATTTTCTCGCAATCAGCGTCGCTGAACTTGCTGCCGGTAACTGAACATGATGAACACGATCGCCAGGGCCGGATGAATTTAGGGAACACATAAAATGCATTGAAGCTGAATGCAGTAATTAAGGGGACAAAATTTACGAACTTGACTCAATGGTTTGAGTGACGGACGAAAAAAAACGAAGATTCAATTCCAAAAAGAATGGAAAGATGGGCGGGACGAAAGAGTTTATTAGTTTATTAGTTAGTTTAAGCCTCCCTATCCTCAACAATGAGATGTAAAGAGAGGAAGGAAGAAGGCACCATTTAGTATGGAGTTAAGGGAACGTGGAATCTATGCAGAAAGGGCACAGAAACAGAAAGCTAAGAAAGAAGTTCATTAAACAAGAAAAAGTTGAAGAAGAAATTGGTAGGCGGTGAAAAACAGGACAGCAGCGAACCGAAAAAAAGATGGTCCGTAACACAACAAAACCTATTCTATTTTAACAAAAGAAAGCCTACCTAACCTTTAGCTAGGGCCCTCACATTGTCCCCCTGTAAGCGCTAGTTCCCATAGATACCATAATTGTATCCCCCTGAGGGGCGCGGGACGAAAGAAGGAAGTCCTGAAGGCCTACCTAACCTTCAGCCCGGGACCTCACATTTTCGTTCAGGGAGCTTCAATTCCCATGAATACAATAGTCGTTTCCCCTAAGGAGTTTAAATGCAGTACTTTACGTAAATTACTGCTTCTTAACTAAAATAGCTCAAATACAGCGAGGACCATAACAGGAAAAAAATCACGTCAAAAAATTATTCACTTGAGAAGTTTATGTTCATTTACGTAGTATACTACGTAAATGAGTACGTAAATACTACTACGTAAATACTACTACACACGCAGACATTTTTTTATGGAACCGCAATCCCGTACATAAACAGTATTTAATTAACCAGGTTAGCACTTAGATTAGATTATTAGTTAGTTTAAGCCTCCCTATCCGCAACAAAGGCGATCCAAAGAGAGGAAGGAAGAAGGCACCATTTAGTATGGAGTTAAAGGAACGCGGTATCCATGCAGAAAGGGCATAGAAACAGTAAGCTGAGAAAGAAGATTATGAAACAAGATCAAAGTTGAAGAAGAAAGCAGTAGGTGCTGAAAAAACAGGACAGCAGTGAACCGAAAAAAAAATTGTCCTTTAACATAATAAAAGCATTTTATTTCAACAAAAAGGAGGCCTACATAGCTCTCAGCTCGGGCCCAGGTTAGCACTTTGACTGTGACGTGAGCCACCGGTGGTCTTGGAGAGGGTTTTCATAATGCTGATTGACTGACCAGTAGTCAAAAAATCAATTTTCATGAATATTTAATCGAAACGAAATGCGAGCCGGATCCAGTTAATATTTGTTATTTAAAAAAAATGCTTGCTGCAATTGACTTTGAATGTGATTTTAATATTAAACTTCAGTCTTACTTGCCGCAAACAAAGTAATAAATAGTTAACACCCTCCACTCCCACGTATTTATGGAATCGCATTCCTGTCCGAACAGCGCATCCACCGCGATTCTTTTTCAAGGGACGGCGATGGCCGTTGTACGAGCTCTGGCTGGACGCTTTCATGTCATCTCTAATGAAGCAGGCTCGATATTTGCTCTCTAATTTATGATTAGGCAACTCGCAGCACCAACGGCATAATTGGCTCAAACCAAACATCGTTGCACTCGGTTTTTGCTTTTTGGGTCCAGGATTTGTTGCGAAAGGCTGAGGCAGAGCTCACACTGCCGCTCTCTTCGACCTTTCGACCCCAAAACGGCCATGGAATTTTCACCAGAGGTTGGTCCTCTCCTCTGGTGATTATAGAATATACAGAGGACGAGTGGAAGATGTTAGAGGAGAAATGCTTCTGCTAATTGACTTTCCATATTACTTTTTCTCTCACATTAGGTAAAAAACACAAAGAAAAACTATCCTACAACATGATTGTAATGATGGAGTGAACTACGAATGTTTTCGATGATCAACGAACGAAATTTGTTGAACTACAAAGAGCGACGAGTTGTAAAATAAAGTTAAAAAATGACAACATTAAACACACACAAATTCCAAGCCCACTCGCTCGTTAAAATCCGGCAGAGGGTAGCACATCTGAGTATTTCAAAGCGCAATACTGAAATCAAATTGATAAGCACAATCGACGTCGACTACCAGTGCGGAGTCTTGCTGTGTCCTCAACGATGGAACTTGATGAGACTACGAACGTCTCGTTTTAGCTACACAAACGAACCATGACAAAGTGCAGTTGCTGTGAAATGCATGCAGCAAAACCTAATTCATCGTATTCTGAACAAGTTTTACTATTCAATTTACGAGTACACTCAGGTAGTGTAGTGTGTACAGCGAAGAGTTTAAAAATCAAAGCTTCAGTACGTTTATTGACAACCACGGACTCCTGTTTCCCTAATTTCAATCTGAAAGTGAAAACTGCAAACAAATGGTACAAAAACAAATGATGCCACAATAAAATCAAGCTGAACAATTGTTTTAAGAAAATTATAAACGGGAACGAAAGCTAAATAACAGTTGATAAAAAATTCAGGAAGTGCCACACAAGATGACTTTCTTACAAATACAGGAAGATGGAAAGCGATTCATGAAATAAGATTGAAGTTGAAGAAGAAAGTTCAATCGAAGAACAACCCAAAGACACACGGCCAGAACAGTGGAACGAAAAGCACAATGGCCTATAAAATGAATAGCAGGTTCCCAAAACACCAGCCCATTGCCCCAAACAACCCAAAAACACACACCCATCACTGAGGAGCTGCTCAGTGAAAGCCTGTGAAATCAACATGTTGTTCCAAAAACCACACCCCATTGCCCCAAACAACCTAAAGCCCAACACGGCGGAGCGAAAAGCATGAATGCCTGGAAAATGAACATACAGTTCCAAAAACCACACCCCATTGCCCCAAACAACCTAAAGCCCAACACGGCGAAGCAAAAAGCATAAAAGCCTAGAAAATGAATAACCGGTTCCCAAAACCGCAGCCCATTGCATCCCGAGGTAGAAATTGCCGCCATCCAGCGGGAGTCGACGCGGCTTGGGATGGCCAGGCGGAAATGAGGAGGAGGTTTGTGTGACGTCATAGATCAGGATAACGATCAGGGGCACCGGTTTGTTGGCGTCAAAATTCTGGCGCAGGCAGAATACTTGCACGCACAATACAAGAGCATAAGATATTCAAACAATTTATGACCCTTTAACGACGCAGCCGACAAGCCAACTTTTTCTGTAGACGTAGCTATCGTACGCGATTTTCTTTTAACAAAACATTATTATGCTCGAAAAATACAGGGCGATACAGTCGAAAAATACAGTCCCAAAATAGCGAATGGATTTTTAAAAAAAACAAGCATTTATGGAATTCTGCGTAACACTAATTTCGTTTTGATAACTTTTCGAGTATAATATTCTTCACGGGCTGCCTCCCTTGCGCGCAGACGAGAATCTGCGGGATTAAGCAAGCTGTTCATTACGGCACTTGCGAGATCTGGTCTAATTCACCGGATTTATGCTTCGATGGATGCCTTGATTTTGTGTAAATTTGTATATTTTTGTCGGTGGACATATTACAATATTTTGACATATTTTGTCGGTGGACTAGACAATAATCATGGGTATTACGATAACCATGTATGAATAACAATTAAGGATCTCTAAGCTAAGGTATTTGAATGCGTTTTTCGCTTTTATTTCAATACATGTGCGCACTAATGAAAGTGTTTTTCAAATGAGCATCGCGAGGGTTGTGTTCTTTTAGTTACTTATATTTAAATGCACTGCCAAAATCAGATTGGGCAAGGAAGGGAGCTCATTTTTGTTGTGCTTTTCTGTCAATCAATTTTTGTTTCAACATTTTACACGAGTATTATGATCCCAATGTGTTATCAGTTAAGGATATTAATGCTAAGGTGTTTAAAAAAAAAACAATGTATCAACATTTCATGTTTATACTGTATTGAAAATAAACTGTTTCTTCTCCTTTTAGGTACTTCCAAAGGAGAACCCCAACTCAAAGCTTTCTTCGAGGTATAAGCCGAAAGAATTGGACCAGATCTCACCAGCGCCGTAATGAACAGCTTGCGCAATCGCACTGATTCTTGTCAGCGCTCAGGAAGGGTGGCACATGTATTATATTGTATTCTAAAAGTAGTACTTCAAGATTTTATGATAGCTATATCTTTTAAATACGTCCTTGATTGTTGGAGTCCTTAAAGAATCTTGCGCATGACATTTAAATACTTTACGTCATTTTAGCGATGCAGTCGATAAGATAAGATTTTCTGGTGACGTGCAAAATTACGTGATGTTCTATTGATAAAACGGATTGTACCATATTGTTACCTCTAAGTTAGCTTGAGACTCCCTAGTCACAACAAAGGCCATCTCAATAGGGCAAAGAGAAAGGACCAACTAGTATGAACCATAGAAAATGGGAAAACAATGAACCAAGTATGTTCCTGCACAGGTTATCCTGCGCATAGAAACATTAATTTATGATGGAATAAATAGAGAATGTGCCTTCATGAGAAACAGGCATGGAGGCAAAGCGGGCACGAAAGATAGAAGTCCCAAAGGCCAATCTGCAGCTGAGGTAACCCAACAGTACCCCTCACCCCCTGGGTTCGACAGAACTTGGCAGCGGGTGACACTGCTACACAGACGTATTTGAGAGCTTAGCCACAAAACGCGTTCATTGTTCTAAATATGCGATTGGCGGCTATTTGGAGCTCAGGCGCAATGCGTGCATCCCGATTTCATGACGTTTCAGGCAGTTTAATGAAACACATCGGCACGGAGAAGGCGCCCTGTATTTTTACACAAACAAGAGTCGTTCTTTGGAAAAACAAACTGGCGCAATGGTCTGAAGGTATTAGAGAAGCCAGATGGTTCACAATAACGCCTGTGAAAGATATTAAAGAAGTCATCAAGATATTTACACCAGAGAGATATTTACGAACTATAGGGATGGGCGAGACGAAGCACAGAAAATGAAATTATACTTGTGTTATTTTCCGTGCCGGGAGAGGGAGTGAGCATCTCGATTCATGCGTTAAGATTCTATTTTTCATGTTCTGTCTCGTAATCGCGGTATTTTCATCGAAGCAAAGCAGCAACTTAGGTGATTGTAGAAAATAAAAAGGTAAAAAGAGTTATAACATCAAGGAAGCCCTATAACGTATTGTGTCCACTTTACTCCCTTCACGTTAGCAAGCTATAAAGCTTTAATACAACACTATTGTGATGCAACGCTGTTATACAACGCTATTGTGATGGAATGCTGTTATACTACACCATTGTGATGGAATGCTGTTATACTACACCATTGTGATGGAACGCTGTTATACAACACAACGCTTTGTGATCGTGTATATTGTGGGAGTTCTTAAAGATTCTATTAAGACCCATATTTAAAAATAACCCTATACAAAGCCATGTGATATTTAAATAGTATACGTCATTTTAGCGATGCAGTCGATAAGTTCTTCTGGTGACATCGCTATGCTACGTGATCTTCTTTTTGATATTGTGATACAGCGCCATAGCACAACACTGCGAGGGGCGAGCAGAGAGGGGGGCGAGCAGAGAGGGGGGCGAGCAGAGAGGGGGGCGAGCAGAGAGGGGGGCGAGCAGAGAGGGGGGCGAGCAGAGAGGGGGGCGAGCAGAGAGGGGGGCGAGCAGAGAGGGGGGGCGAGCAGAGAGGGGGGCGAGCAGTGAGGGGGCGAGCAGTGAGGGGGGCGGAGCAGTGAGGGGGGCGAGCAGTGAGGGGGGCGAGCAGTGAGGGGGGCGAGCAGTGAGGGGGGCGAGCAGCGAGGGGGGGCGAGCAGGCGAGGGGGGCGAGCAGCGAGGGGGCGAGCAGTGAGGGGGCGAGCAGTGAGGGGGGGCGAGCAGTGAGGGGGGCGAGCAGTGAGGGGGGGCGAGCAGTGAGGGGGGCGAGCAGTGAGGGGGGCGAGCAGTGAGGGGGGGCGAGCAGTGAGGGGGGCGAGCAGTGAGAGCAGTGAGGGGGCGAGCATGAGGGGGCGAGCAGTGAGGGGGGCGAGCAGTGAGGGGGGCGAGCAGTGAGGGGGAGGCGAGCAGTGAGGGGGGCGAGCCAGTGAGGGGGGCGAGCAGTGAGGGGGCGAGCAGTGAGGGGGCGAGCAGTGAGGGGGGCGAGCAGTGAGGGGCGAGCAGAGGGGGCGAGCAGAGAGGGGGGCGAGCAGAGAGGGGGGGGCGAGCAGAGAGGGGGCGAGCAGAGGGGCGAGCAGAGGGGGCGAGCAGTGAGGGGGGCGAGCAGGAGCAGTGAGGGGGGCGAGCAGTGAGGGGGGCGAGCAGAGAGGGGGCGAGCAGTGAGGGGGCGAGCAGAGAGGGGGGCGAGCAGTGAGGGGGGGCGAGCAGTGAGGGGCGTGCAGTGAGGGTAGCGAGCAGTGAGGGGGGCGAGCAGTGAGGGGGGCGAGCAGTGAGGGGGGCGAGCAGTGAGGGGGGCGAGCAGTGAGGGGGGCGAGCAGTGAGGGGGGCGAGCAGTGAGGGGGGCGAGCAGTGAGGGGGGCGAGCAGTGAGGGGGGCGAGCAGTGAGGGGGGGCGAGCAGTGAGGAGGGGCGAGCAGTGAGGGGAGCGAGCAGTGAGGGGGGCGAGCAGTGAGTGGGGGCGAGCAGTGAGGGGGGGCGAGCAGTGAGTGGGGCGAGCAGTGAGGGGCGAGCAGTGAGGGGGGCGAGCAGTGTGACGGGGGCGAGCAGTGAGGGGGGCGAGCAGTGAGGGGGGCGAGCAGTGAGGGGGGCGAGCAGTGAGGGGGGGCGAGCAGTGAGGGGGGCGAGCATGAGGGGGGGCGAGCAGTGGAGGGGGGGCGAGCAGTGAGGGGGGCGAGCAGTGAGGGGGGGCGAGCAGTGAGGGGGGCGAGCAGTGAGGGGGGCGAGCAGTGAGGGGGGGCGAGCAGTGAGGGGGGGCGAGCAGTGAGGGGGGGCGAGCAGTGAGGGGTGGCGAGCAGTGAGGGGGGGCGAGCAGTGAGGGGGGGCGAGCAGTGAGGGGGCGAGCAGTGAGGGGGGGGCGAGAGCAGGTGAGGGGGGGCGAGCAGTGAGGGGGGGGCGAGCAGTGAGGGGGGGGCGAGCAGTGAGAGCAGGGGGGGGCGAGCAGTGAGGGGGGGGCGAGCAGTGAGGGGGGGGCGAGCAGTGAGGGGTGGGCGAGCAGTGAGGGGGGGCGAGCCAGTGAGGGGGGGCAGAAGTTCCAGAT
>CM059578.1:12143095-12188141 GCA_030386875.1 Morinoia aosen
GACAGTAGAGCGTCCTGTGGACAGTAGAGCATCTTGTGGACAGTAGAGCGTCCTGTGGACAGTAGAGCGTCCTGTGGACAGTAGAGCGTCCTGTGGACAGTAGAGCGTCCTGTGGACAGTAGAGCGTCCTGTGGACAGTAGAGCGTCCTGTGGACAGTAGAGCGTCCTGTGGACAGTAGAGCGTCCTGTGGACAGTAGAGCGTCCTGTGGACAGTAGAGCGTCCTGTGGACAGTAGAGCATCTTGTGTACAGTAGAGCGTCCTGTGTACAGTAGAGCGTCCTGTGGACAGTAGAGCGTCCTGTGGACAGTAGAGCGTCCTGTGGACAGTAGAGCGTCCTGTGGACAGTAGAGCGTCCTGTGGACAGTAGAAAATCATGTTTCTGATTATTTTCTTGCTGGTTGAATATTCAATAGTTGCAATAGGATCTTTAAGGTAATCGATAATCTGCCTAATAAAGAGAAAAAAGCCTGAGATCGTGTCTGAATAACAAAAAAATGTACATTTTTTGCCTTGATGAGAAGAATTGAGAATAATTGAAATTTTCTGGAATGGAATTGCATTTTTAATTTATAAAATGATTGGCAAATCTATTGAAAAAAACAAGGGTTACACCAAAGATTTACAGAAAAGAAGGGAAACAATTTGAAAAAACATGGAATATTTGTGTTAAATCTTTCACCAAAAAATATGCGAAAGATTTTCTAAGAGAGTTGAAGAAATTTGTGCAAAGATATAAAAAGGAATACTATCAAAGGATTCAAAATAGAGACTATTGAAAGCGTTAAAAAGCTAAAAAGGTAAAGTTAAAAATCTTAAAGATACATAGGACAAAATATTAAAGAGTTGAAAATGTTTTCTGAACATTTAAAAAGAAATAGATTAAAGGATTCAATGGATAGGCAATTGAAAGAGTTGAAAAATTAACAAAGTAATAGATTTAAAATATTCGAAGAATAGTCGATAAAAAAAGTTAGTTGGAAAGTAACTCTAGAGATTCAAAAAGAAAACAAAAGCTGCGCGAGATAATGTGAAGCCAAAGTACGCGAATAAAAATTGCAACGAAGACTGTGTGCTAGAACGCGAGGGCTCCCATTCTCCCCAACCCCCCTCCCCTCAAACGTCTTATCCCCCGCCCCTCCCCCCACCCCACCTCCCTACCTCCCCTAAACTAAAACCAACAAACAAGCTCCAGACAAGGGTTGGCCATTTTCTTTTGGCCAATAAATGGCCAGATTTGGCTATACCTGGAATAAAACAAAAATTTCTCGGTTTTTGAGTTGCTTTCCTGAATCGCAAAGTACTGGGTAATCTTCACTCGACATTTAGGTTGAATGAATAATTATTTTCCGGGATCGTGAAGTACCAAGTCATTTATACTCGACCTTTCAGTTGAATAATTAATTATTTTCTTGAGTGATCATTAATTATTTTCTTGGGTGATCATTAATTATTTTCATGGGTGATCATAAATTATTTTCATGGGTGATCATTAATTATTTTCTTGGGTGATCATTAATTATTTTCATGCGTGATCATCAATTATTTTCTTGGTTGATCATTAATTATTTTCTTGGGTGATCATTAATTATTTTCTTGGGTGATCATAATTATTTCTTGGGTGATCATTAATTATTTCTTGGGTGATCATTAATCACTTTCTTGGGAAAGGCTGAGTGAACTTCACGGTGAAACTTTGCTGTAGAGAATGGCAACATGTGAAAATTTGGCCACAAAAGGCCATCGTTGGTGGCCAAACAGCAGCTGGGAGTCTCCCTCTGCTTCGACCTCAGATCCACGCAGCCTTGCGTCGTGTGTTGTCATCAATTTACGTTCAGTTTCACAGATTTTAGTTCATTTGTCATGTTTCTTCGATTAATACACTTTCATTTTTGTTATAAAAAAGTTTTCGCGGATTTTCATCAAAAAGAGCGCATGAGAACAGTCCTGTCTTTCCCCCCTTTGTTTTCGAAAGCTTGAGCATGTTTTCGTAACATTGAGCGCTTTTTAAACCATCTATTTTTCGAAGATTTCTTCCATTTTCACATTTTTATTTTCGTTCTATTTCGTAGTTTCTGTGATTTTGTTGATTTAGAAGCGTTTTATCACGTGTGATGTAAAATGCACAAAATTTCCCTATGTTTAGTTTATTCCTCCGTATTTGGATGTTAATTTGCATGTTATTCCTCGCATTAGGATCTTATTCCTTCATATTTGGGTGAAATTCCTCCGTATTTGAATGTTAATTTGCATGTTCTTCCTCGCATTAGGATCTTATTCCTTTATATTTGGGTGAAATTCCTCCGTATTTGGATGTTAATTTGCATGTTATTCCTCGCATTAGGATGTTGTTCCTTCGGTATGGGTGTTAATTCGGATGTTATTCTTCCGTATTTGTAAGATAATTTCTCCGAGTTCATTTCTTTTAAAAATCACGAATGAAAATACATATTTGAATCAGTCGATAAAACATTTTTCAATTTTTAGTTATTTAATACAGCCCCATAGTAAGCCCCGTTTTGTAGCCCACAGAAAATTTGAAAATGCAAAAAAATATTATCTCCGCAGAGTTGTGTTCACGTTTATTTATTTGTACAATTATTACATACGTTTCCACCTTTGAATAATTTGTTACCTTTTTCGTTAATTATATTTCAAAATGCCTTAGACCCAATAATGATTTATGGAAAGCATCATAAGTTTATTTTATGATAAAGAATGAGAACAAATACTGCGATCGAGAGAAATAATACAATCGTAAAATATTATAAAATCATGAAAAGTAATCCGATTATTAGAAGTAATCCATTTATGAAAAAGAATCCAATCGTGAAAGTGAATTAGCCATTCTCGCCTCATTAAGTCTATTCCAAAATCTTATGCAAACGCCATTTTTCACCGCACAATTATTCCTGACATACTTTGCTAACACTGAACCGAAGATTACCACTCTAGCTAAGAGGAATAACATGAGTGTCACGACTAATTAACTTTAACTGCCTTTAAAATAAAAATAGGAAAGAAATGAGCGTCCCACGTTCCCACTTGTTGGACACTTAAATAAACTTCATTCCTAAATTATGACTTTACTTCTTTTTTAATTATTTCTTAAGGTTGTGTCGAGTTACATCGAAACCAGGCTCTAAGAGCCGTAATTTATTCTGCTTCTGGGTAAACGTAGTGCAAAATACATAAATATTACTAGTAAAAATATTTATACAGCTCACGACAATCATCATCAATATTCGGCTTCAATAAAACTGGTTACATTGTAGGCTGAAACATGTTAGTAACATTGTAGGCTGAAACATGCCAGTAACATTGTAGGCTGAAACATACCAGTAACATTGTAGGCTGGAACATGCCAGTAACATTGTAGGCTGAAACATGCCAGTAACATTGTAGGCTGAAACATGCCAGTAACATTGTAGGCTGAAACATGCCAGTAACATTGTAGGCTGAAACATGCCAGTAACATTGTAGGCTGAAACATGCCAGTAACATTGTAGGCTGAAACATGCCAGTAACATTGTAGGCTGAAACATGCCAGTAACATTATAGGCTGAAACATGCCAGTAACATTGTAGGCTGAAACATGCCAGTAACATTGTAGGCTGAAACATGCCAGTAACATTGTAGGCTGAAACATGCCAGTAACATTGTAGGCTGAAACATGCCAGTAACATTGTAGGCTGAAACATGCCAGTAACATTGTAGGCTGAAACATGCCAGTAACATTGTAGGCTGAAACATGCCAGTAACATTGTAGGCTGAAACATGCCAGTAACATTGTAGCTGAAACATGCCAGTAACATTGTAGGCTGAAACATGCCAGTAACATTGTAGGCTGAAACATGCCAGTAACATTGTAGGCTTGAACATGCCAGTAACATTGTAGGCTGAAACATGCCAGTAACATTGTAGGCTGAAACATGCCAGTAACATTGTAGGATGAAACATGCCAGTAACATTGTAGGCTGAAACATGACAGTAACATTGTAGGCTGAAACATACCAGTAACATTGTAGGCTGGAACATGCCAGTAACATTGTAGGCTGAAACATGCCAGTAACATTGTAGGCTGAAACATGCCAGTAACATTGTAGGCTGAAACATGCCAGTAACATTGTAGGCTGAAACATGCCAGTAACATTGTAGGCTGGAACAGGCCAGTAACATTGTAGGCTGAAACATGCCAGGAACATTGTAGGCTGGAACAGGCCAGTAACATTGTAGGCTGAAACATGCCAGTAACATTGTAGGCTGAAACATGCCAGTAACATTGTAGGCTGGAACAGGCCAGTAACATTGTAGGCTGAAACATGCCAGTAACATTGTAGGCTGGAACAGGCCAGTAACATTGTAGGCTGAAACATGCCAGTAACATTGTAGGCTGAAACATGCCAGTAACATTGTAGGCTGGAACAGGCCAGTAACATTGTAGGCTGAAACATGCCAGTAACATTGTAGGCTGAAACATGCCAGTAACATTGTAGGCTGGAACAGGCCAGTAACATTGTAGGCTGGAACATGCCAGTAACATTGTAGGCTGAAACATGCCAGTAACATTGTAGGCTGAAACATGCCAGTAACATTGTAGGCTGAAACATGCCAGTAACATTGTAGGCTGAAACATGCCAGTAACATTGTAGGCTGGAACAGGCCAGTAACATTGTAGGCTGAAACATGCCAGGAACATTGTAGGCTGGAACAGGCCAGTAACATTGTAGGCTGAAACATGCCAGTAACATTGTAGGCTGAAACATGCCAGTAACATTGTAGGCTGGAACAGGCCAGTAACATTGTAGGCTGAAACATGCCAGTAACATTGTAGGCTGGAACAGGCCAGTAACATTGCAGGCTGAAACATGCCAGTAACATTGTAGGCTGAAACATGCCAGTAACATTGTAGGCTGGAACAGGCCAGTAACATTGTAGGCTGAAACATGCCAGTAACATTGTAGGCTGAAACATGCCAGTAACATTGTAGGCTGGAACAGGCCAGTAACATTGTAGGCTAGAACATGCCAGTAACATTGTAGGCTGAAACATGCCAGTGACATTGTAGGCTGAAACATGCCAGTAACATTGTAGGCTGGAACATGCCAGTAACATTGTAGGCTGGAACATGCCAGTAACATTGTAGGCCGAAACATGCCAGTAACATTGTAGGCTGAAACATGCCAGTAACATTGTAGGCTGGAACATGTCAGTAACATTGTAGGCTGGAACATACCAGTAACATTGTAGGCTGAAACATGCAAGTAACATTGTAGGCTGAAACATGCCAGTAACATTGTAGGCTGAAACATGCCAGTAACATTGTAGGCTGAAACATGCCAGTAACATTGTAGGCTGAAACATGCCAGTATTATTGTAGGCTGAAACATGCCAGTAACATTGTAGGCTGGAACATGCCAGTAACATTGTAGGCTGAAACATGCCAGTAACATTGTAGGCTGAATCTTGCCAGTAACATTGTAGGCTGAAACATGCCAGTAACATTGTAGGCTGAAACATGCCAGTAACATTGTAGGCTGAAACATGCCAGTAACATTGTAGGCTGAAACATGCAAGTAACATTGTAGGCTGAAACATGCCAGTAACATTGTAGGCTGAAACATGCCAGTAACATTGTAGGCTGAAACATGCCAGTAACATTGTAGGCTGGAACATGCCAGTAACATTGTAGGCCGAAACATGCCAGTAACATTGTAGGCTGAAACATGCCAGTAACATTGTAGGCTGGAACATGTCAGTAACATTGTAGGCTGGAACATGCCAGTAACATTGTAGGCTGAAACATGCAAGTAACATTGTAGGCTGAAACATGCCAGTAACATTGTAGGCTGAAACATGCCAGTAACATTGTAGGCTGAAACATGCCAGTAACATTGTAGGCTGAAACATGCCAGTATTATTGTAGGCTGAAACATGCCAGTAAAATTGTAGGGTGGAACATGCCAGTAACATTGTAGGCTGAAACATGCCAGTAACATTGTAGGCTGAAACTTGCCAGTAACATTGTAGGCTGAAACATGCCAGTAACATTGTAGGCTGAAACATGCCAGTAACATTGTAGGCTGAAACATGCCAGTAACATTGTAGGCTGAAACATGCAAGTAACATTGTAGGCTGAAACATGCCAGTAACATTGTAGGCTGAAACATGCCAGTAACATTGTAGGCTGAAACATGCCAGTAACATTGTAGGCTGGAACATGCCAGTAACATTGTAGGCTGGAACATGCCAGTAATATTGTAGGCTGAAACATGCCAGTAACATTGTAGGCTGAAACATGCCAGTAACATTGTAGGCTGGAACATGTCAGTAACATTGTAGGCTGGAACATGCCAGTAACATTGTAGGCCGAAACATGCCAGTAATATTGTAGGCCGAAACATGCCAGTAACATTGTAGGCTGAAACATGCCAGTAACATTGTAGGCCGAAACATGCCAGTAACATTGTAGGCTGAAACATGCCAGTAACATTGTAGGCCGAAACATGCCAGTAACATTGTAGGCTGAAACATGCCAGTAACATTGTAGGCTGAAACATGCCAGTAACATTGTAGGCTGAAACATGCCAGTAACATTGTAGGCCGAAACAAGCCAGTAACATTGTAGGCTGGAACATGCCAGTAACATTGTAGGCCGAAACATGCCAGTAACATTGTAGGCCGAAACATGCCAGTAACATTGTAGGCTGAAACATGCCAGTAACATTGTAGGCCGAAACATGCCAGTAACATTGTAGGCTGAAACATGTCAGTGACATTGTAGGCTGAAACATGCCAGTAACATTGTAGGCTGAAACATGCCAGTAACAATGTCAGTAACATTGTAGGCTGAAACATGCCAGTAACATTGTAGGCTGAACATGCCAGTAACATTGTAGGCTGAACATGCCAGTAACATTGTAGGCTGGAACATGCCAGTAACATTGTAGGCTGGAACATGCCAGTAACATTGTAGGCTGAACATGTCAGTAACATTGTAGGCTGGAACATGCCAGTAACATTGTAGGCTGAAACATGTCCAGTAACATTGTAGGCTGAAACATGCCAGTAACATTGTAGGCTGAAACATGCCAGTAACATTGTAGGCTGAAACATGCCAGTAACATTGTAGGCTGAACATGCCAGTAACATTGTAGGCTGAACATGCCAGTACTGACAGTAACATTGTAGGCTGAAACATGCCAGTAACATTGTAGGCTGGAACATGTCAGTAACATTGTAGGCTGGAACATGCCAGTAACTTGTAGCATGCCAGTAACTTGACGAACATGCCAGTAACATTGTAGGCTGAAACATGCCAGTAACATTGTAGGCTGAACATGCCAGTAATTGTAGGCTGAAACATGCCAGTAAAATTGTAGGCTGAACATGCCAGTAACATTGTAGGCTGAAACATGCCAGTAACATTGTAGGCTGAAACATGCCAGTAACATTGTAGGCTGGAACATGCCAGTAACATTGTAGGCTGAAACATGCCAGTAACCTTGTAGGCTGAAACATGCCAGTAACATTGTAGGCTGAAACATGCCAGTAACATTGTAGGCTGGAACATGTCAGTAACATTGTAGGCTGGAACATGCCAGTAAATTGTAGGCTGGAACATGCTAGTATATTGTAGGCTGAAACATGCCAGTAACATTGTAGGCTGAAACATGCCAGTAACATTGTAGGCTGAAACATGCCAGTAACATTGTAGGCTGAAACATGCCAGTATTATTGTAGGCTGAAACATGCCAGTAAAATTGTAGGCTGGAACATGCCAGTAACATTGTAGGCTGAAACATGCCAGTAACATTGTAGGCTGAAACTTGCCAGTAACATTGTAGGCTGAAACATGCCAGTAACATTGTAGGCTGAAACATGCCAGTAACATTGTAGGCTGAAACATGCCAGTAACATTGTAGGCTGAAACATGCAAGTAACATTGTAGGCTGAAACATGCCAGTAACATTGTAGGCTGAAACATGCCAGTAACATTGTAGGCTGAAACATGCCAGTAACATTGTAGGCTGGAACATGCCAGTAACATTGTAGGCTGGAACATGCCAGTAACATTGTAGGCTGAAACATGCCAGTAACATTGTAGGCTGAAACATGCCAGTAACATTGTAGGCTGGAACATGACAGTAACATTGTAGGCTGGAACATGCCAGTAACATTGTAGGCCGAAACATGCCAGTAACATTGTAGGCCGAAACATGCCAGTAACATTGTAGGCTGAAACATGCCAGTAACATTGTAGGCCGAAACATGCCAGTAACATTGTAGGCTGAAACATGCCAGTAACATTGTAGGCCGAAACATGCCAGTAACATTGTAGGCTGAAACATGCCAGTAACATTGTAGGCTGAAACATGCCAGTAACATTGTAGGCTGAAATATGCCAGTAACATTGTAGGCCGAAACATGCCAGTAACATTGTAGGCTGGAACATGCCAGTAACATTGTAGGCGGAAACATGCCAGTAACATTGTAGGCCGAAACATGCCAGTAACATTGTAGGCTGAAACATGCCAGTAACATTGTAGGCCGAAACATGCCAGTAACATTGTAGGCTGAAACATGCCAGTGACATTGTAGGCTGAAACATGCCAGTAACATTGTAGGCTGAAACATGCCAGTAACAATGTAGGCTGGAACATGCCAGTAACATTGTAGGCTGGAACATGCCAGTAACACTGTAGGCTGGAACATGCCAGTAACATTGTAGGCTGAAACATGTCAGTAACATTGTAGGCTGGAACATGCCAGTAACATTGTAGGCTGGAACATGCCAGTAACATTGTAGGCTGAAACATGCCAGTAACATTGTAGGCTGAAACATGCCAGTAACATTGTAGGCTGAAACATGCCAGTAACATTGTAGGCTGAAACATGCCAGTAACATTGTAGGCTGGAACATGCCAGTAACATTGTAGGCTGAAACATGCCAGTGACATTGTAGGCTGAAACATGCCAGTGGCATTGTAGGCTGAAACATGCCAGTAACATTGTAGGCTGGAACATGCCAGTAACATTGTAGGCTGGAACATGCCAGTAACATTGTAGGCTGAAACATGCCAGTGACATTGTAGGCTGAAACATGCCAGTGACATTGTAGGCTGAAACATGCCAGTGACATTGTAGGCTGAAACATGCCAGTAACATTGTAGGCTGAAACATGCCAGTAACATTGTAGGCTGAAACATGTCAGTAACATTGTAGGCTGAAACATGCCAGTAACATTGTAGGCTGAAACATGCCAGTAACATTGTAGGCTGAAACATGTCAGTAACATTGTAGGCTGGAACATGCCAGTAACATTGTAGGCTGAAACATGCCAGTAACATTGTAGGCTGAAACATGACAGTGACATTGTAGGCTGAAACATGCCAGTGACATTGTAGGCTGAAACATGCAGTAACATTGTAGGCTGAAACATGCCAGTAACATTGTAGGCTGAAACATGTCAGTAACATTGTAGGCTGGAACATGCCAGTAACATTGTAGGCTGGAACATGCCAGTAACATTGTAGGCTGAAACATGCCAGTAACATTGTAGGCTGGAACATGCCTGTAACATTGTAGGCTGAAACATGCCAGTAACATTGTAGGCTGAAACATGCCAGTAACATTGTAGGCTGGAACATGCCAGTAACATTGTAGGCTGGAACATGCCAGTAACATTGTAGGCTGGAACATGTCAGTAACATTGTAGGCTGAAACATGCCAGTAACATTGTAGGCTGAAACATGCCAGTAACATTGTAGGCTGAAACATGCCAGTAACATTGTAGGCTGGAACATGCCAGTAACATTGTAGGCTGGAACATGTCAGTAACATTGTAGGCTGAAACATGCCAGTAACATTGTAGGCTGGAACATGCCAGTAACATTGTAGGCTGAAACATGCCAGTAACCTTGTAGGCTGAAACATGCCAGTAACATTGTAGGCTGAAACATGCCAGTAACATTGTAGGCTGGAACATGTCAGTAACATTGTAGGCTGGAACATGCCAGTAACATTGTAGGCTGGAACATGCTAGTATTATTGTACGCTGAAACATGCCAGTAACATTGTAGGCTGAAACATGCCAGTAACATTGTAGGCTGAAACATGCCAGTAACATTGTAGGCTGAAACATGTCAGTAACATTGTAGGCTGAAACATGCCAGTAACATTGTAGGCTGGAACATGCCAGGAACATTGTAGGCTGAAACATGCCAGTAACATTGTAGGCTGAAACATGCCAGTAACATTGTAGGCTGAAACATGCCAGTAACATTGTAGGCTGGAACATGTCAGTAACATTGTAGGCTGGAACATGCCAGTAACATTGTAGGCTGAAACATGCCAGTAACATTGTAGGCTGAAACATGCCAGTAACATTGTAGGCTGAAACATGTCAGTAACATTGTAGGCTGAAACATGCCAGTAACATTGTAGGCTGGAACATGTCAGTAACATTGTAGGCTGAAACATGCCAGTAACATTGTAGGCTGGAACATGCCAGTAACATTGTAGGCTGAAACATGCCAGTAACATTGTAGGCTGAAACATGCCAGTAACATTGTAGGCTGGAACATGCCAGTAACATTGTAGGCTGGAACATGCCAGTAACATTGTAGGCTGGAACATGTCAGTAACATTGTAGGCTGAAACATGCCAGTAACATTGTAGGCTGAAACATGCCAGTAACATTGTAGGCTGGAACATGCCAGTAACATTGTAGGCTGGAACATGCCAGTAACATTGTAGGCTGGAACATGCCAGTAACATTGTAGGCTGAAACATGCCAGTAACATTCTAGTCCGAAACATGTCAGTAACATTGTAGGCTTGAACATGCCAGTAACATTGTAGGCTGAAACATGCCAGTAACATTGTAGGCTGAAACATGCCAGTAACATTGTAGGCTGAAACATGCCAGTAACATTGTAGGCTGAAACATGCCAGTAACATTGTAGGCTGAAACATGCCAGTAACATTGTAGGCTGGAACATGCCAGTAACATTGTAGGCTGAAACATGCCAGTAACATTGTAGGCTGAAACATGCCAGTAACATTGTAGGCTGAAACATGCCAGTAACATTGTAGGCTGAAACATGCCAGTAACATTGTAGGCTGGAACATGCCAGTAACATTGTAGGCTGGAACATGCCAGTAACATTGTAGGCCGAAACATGCCAGTAACATTGTAGGCTGGAACATGCCAGTAACATTGTAGGCCGAAACATGCCAGTAACATTGTAGGCTGGAACATGCCAGTAACATTGTAGGCTGGAACATGCCAGTAACATTGTAGGCTGAAACATGCCAGTAACATTGTAGGCTGAAACATGCCAGTAACATTGTAGGCTGGAACATGCCAGTAACATTGTAGGCTGAAACATGCCAGTAACATTGTAGGCTGGAACATGCCAGTAACATTGTAGGCTGAAACATGCCAGTAACATTGTAGGCTGCAACAGGCCAGTAACATTGTAGGCTGCAACATGCCAGTAACATGGTAGGCTGAAACATGCCAGTAACATTGTAGGCTGAAACATGCCAGTAACATTGTAGGCTGGAACATGCCAGTAACATTGTAGGCTGGAACATGCCAGTAACATTGTAGGCTGCAACATGCCAGTAACATGGTAGGCTGGAACATGCCAGTAACATTGTAGGCTGGAACATGCCAGTAACATTGTAGGCTGCAACATGCCAGTAACATGGTAGGCTGAAACATGCCAGTAACATGGTAGGCTGAAACATGCCAGTAACATTGTAGGCTGCAACATGCCAGTAACATGGTAGGCTGAAACATGCCAGTAACATGGTAGGCTGAAACATGCCAGTAACATGGTAGGCTGAAACATGCCAGTAACATTGTAGGCTGAAACACGCCAGTAACATGGTAGGCTGGAACATGCCAGTAACATTGTAGGCTGGAACATGCCAGTAACATTGTAGGCTGCAACATGCCAGTAACATGGTAGGCTGGAACATGCCAGTAACATTGTAGGCTGGAACATGCCAGTAACATTGTAGGCTGAAACATGCCAGTAACATGGTAGGCTGGAACATGCCAGTAACATGGTAGGCTGAAACATGCCAGTAACATGGTAGGCTGAAACATGCCAGTAACATGGTAGGCTGAAACATGCTAGTAACATGGTAGGCTGAAACATGCTAGTAACATTGTAGGCTGAAACATGTCAGTAACATGGTAGGCTGAAACATGCTAGTAACATGGTAGGCTGAAACATGCAGGTAACAGAGTTGGTTCAAACAACTCATACTTCACCTGAATAGAACATCAATGTTTCCCGCACAAGATCCTTCTTCAAAAAGAACAGTAGAACACAATCATGGCAACACTTCTATTTCTATCCCCTAATAATAGCACTTTCTCCATCGCTTTATGTAGCATCGAATGAATAATACTAACAAAGAGAAAGGAAAAGAAAAACAGTTGATTTTCAAAACAATAGTTAACTATTTATTTTTTTAAAAAGTTAATACATGAAATCTCTGTGTAAAAGGTTCAGGGTGACTCAGGTCAGGGGAATAACTATGCACAAATTCTACATATTTTATTAGGAGAATACTTGACAGGAACGAACGATAGATAACACTTGACAGGAACGAACGATAGATAACACTTGACAGGAACGAACGATAGATAACACTTGACAGGAACGAACGATAGATAACACTTGACAGGAACGAACGATAGATAACAGTCAAGGCAGCTCACGGAACAATACGTGAAAATAGAAGTTGAATAATATGCTCTCGGAATACTCTCCTCTGCCAGACGCAGCACCAGACCCCATGGAGTGGCGCACGGACTGCCTGAGGTCACATGACAACCGGGTCAGAGAAGGTCGCGCTAGAATCAACACGAGACGAGAATATGATGTACGCTTTTACACTCTGACACCACGTTGGATTTTAATTATTTCTTAAAGTAAAGGTTCGTAATTGATAGAAAACCATACGATGTGTACAACAGCCGTGTCACGGGTTAATTATGTTATTGAGAGAAATAAACAAAAGATTTTCCCTTGGATATTTAGACCACGGCAAGGTGGCTGAAAAATTATAAATTCTTTAAATACTACAAGAGAATGCCTCGGAAGGCCTTCGCTATAAGGTAAAACAAAGAAGAAAAGACTCGAAACGCGTTACCGTAACCGAATGAAACACCGTCGGTAATGATGATCAAGCAGCGAGAAAAAGTTAGCCAATCTATAAAAAAACTAGCACAACACGCACATCTATCAGGGCAATCTATTCGAAAACTAACAGCTGCATTGACATCCTAAGGATCTTTCAAAAACTCTTCATCCGATGCCAACCTTCATCCTAGCGAGCATAACTTTTTCGCCGGGACATCTATGGTTTTAGCCGCCAAATATAGTTTTTGCATTAGGCGGCTAAAGCCATAGAAGTTTCGGCGAAAAAGTTGAACTGGGTTCGTCCATCATTTTTTTACGAGTCGCTGCGCTCACGCGATCTTGTAAGTGTGGAACCTCGGTATGTATTTCTGGGCCTAATTTTCTGGGACTTCACATCTTCACGTATGCGTCTACAGCAAGGTAGTACAATCGACTTTCATAGGTAAGATGCTGGTGAGCTTAGCGCTAGTGTGTTGGTGATACTAACGTAAGCTGAGCCCATTACCGACCCTGGTGCATATTTATAACTTATTCGTAGCCGGTAATTTGGAGTTGATAGCAAGTTGAGCCCAATACCGACCGCCCCTTGCGTGGTATCTAAAACATAACTTCCAGGTAATTTAAAGTTGATACGAATGTTTGCGATAAAAACAACAAACAACACACATTTGCAGTCTTGACGATAAAAACAACAAACAACACACAATTGCAGTCTTGACGATAAAAACAACAAACAACACACATTTGCAGTCTTGACGATAAAAACAACAAACAACACACAATTGCAGTCTTGACGATAAAAACAACAAACAACACACAATTGCAGTCTTGACGATAAAAACAACAAACAACACACAATTGCAGTCTTGACGATAAAAACAACAAACAACACACAATTGCAGTCTTGACGATAAAAACAACAAACAACACACAATTGCAGTCTTGACGATAAAAACAACAAACAACACACAATTGCAGTCTTGACGATAAAAACAACAAACAACACACAATTGCAGTCTTGACGATAAAAACAACAAACAACACACATTTGCAGTCTTGACGATAAAAACAACAAACAACACACAATTGCAGTCTTGACGATAAAAACAACAAACAACACACAATTGCAGTCTTGACGATAAAAACAACAAACAACACACAATTGCAGTCTTGACGATAAAAACAACAAACAACACACAATTGCAGTCTTGACGATAAAAACAACAAACAACACACAATTGCAGTCTTGACGATAAAAACAACAAACAACACACAATTGCAGTCTTGACGATAAAAACAACAAACAACACACATTTGCAGTCTTGACGATAAAAACAACAAACAACACACAATTGCAGCCTTGACGATAAAGACAACAAACAACACACAATTGCAGTCTTGACGATAAAGACAACATAGACAACCACAATAAAGACACAATCGTAAAAACAAACTGGTAGCTCAAATTTAATGCGTTTGCTGCTATGTTAATCATGTTTTCTCTCGTTCCTGCACTATTCTGTAACATAATTGAAAATGCGACTGGAAAATGTTCTAGAAAATGAGATATCGCTGCATTCACATCCAAATACAATGACAGCAGAATGCTTTTCCAAAAATAATGTTTAGCTTTTTTTAAATTAATAGAAACACTTACCCAAACGGCGCTGGAACATTATTGAGAATAAAATTAGAAGGAATGACTATTGAAATAATAATATTAGTTGAGTAGTAAACAGGTAATTTCTTTCGCGTTACTAACATAATAAACAATGAAGCATAATGTGGAGGTAATTTGAAAACAATTGAATAATATATATATATATATACATATATATATATATATATACATATATACATTTATTTACATACAATATCTCATATATATATGTTTAGATTAGACTAAATAAATATGAAAAAATATATAAGTAAATAAAATAAATAACTAAACGGAAGCAAACGAATAAATCAATAAACTAAAATCTAAATAAATACCTCAAATACCTTTTTTTTCCCTCAAAATAGGGGGAGCGCAAAAGAAGCAGCCTGTGCCGCCACGCGCTTGAACTCCACGTAAATCGCACAGCCTTTTTGGCCTCCAATTTACAGACAGACTTGAACACGCGGGAAAATGAACGGGAATTGTGGTGGTGTGTTCAGCGGCACTTTGTGTTGTGTCTAGGGGACTTTGTGTTGTGTGTAGGGGACTTTGTGTTGAGTGGTATTGTGGGTATTGAGGGTATTGTGTGAGAGGGTATTGTGTTGGGTCTAGGGCACTTTGTGTTGTGTCTAGGGGACACTGTGTTGTGTCTAGAAAGCATTGTGTTGTGTGTAGAGGGCATTGTGTTGTGTGTAGAGGACATTGTGTTGTGTGTAGAGGACTTTGTGTTGTGTCTAGAGGACATTGTGTTGTGCCTAGTGGACATTGTGTTGCGTCTAGAGGACATTGTGTTGTGTCTAGAGGACATTGTGTTGTGCCTAGTGGACATTGTGCTGTGTCTAGAGGACATTGTGTTGTGTCTAGAGGACATTGTGTTGTGTCTAGAGGACATTGTGTTGTGTCTAGAGGACATTGTGTCGTGTCTAGAGGACATTGTGTTGTGTCTAGAGGACATTGTGTTGTGTCTAGAGGACATTGTGTTACGTGTAGATGACATTGTGTTGTGTCTAGAGGACTTTGTATTGTTTGAAGAGGACATTGTGTTGTGTCTAGAGTACATTGTGTTGTTTGAAGAGGACATTGTGTTGTGTCTAGAGGACATTGTGTTGTGTCTAGTGGCCATTGTGTTGTATCTAGTGGCCATTGTGTTGTGTCTAGAGGACATTTTGTTGTGTCTAGAGGACTTTGTGTTGTTTGAAGAGGACATTGTGTTGTGTCTAGAGGACATTGTGTTGTGTCTAGAGGACATTGTGTTGTGTCTAGTGGCCATTGTGTTGTGTCTATAGGACATATTGTTGTGTCTAGAGGACTTTGTGTTGTTTGAAGAGGACATTGTGTTGTGTCTAGAGGACATTGTGTTGTGTCTAGTGGCCATTGTGTTGTGTCTGGAGGACATTTTGTTGTGTCTAGAGGACTTTGTGTTGATTGAAGAGGACATTGTGTTGTGTCTAGAGGACATTGTGTTGTGTCTAGTGGCCGTTGTGTTGTGTCTAGAGGACATTGTGTTGTTTGAAGAGGACATTGTGTTGTGTGTTGAGGACATTGTGTTGTGTCTAGAGGACGTTGTGTTACCTTCGTGTGATTTTGTGTGCAGTGTAGAACGAAACATACTAAGCATTAAGCACCGAACTTAGCACTGTCACAGTAAGCACCGGACTAGGCGCTACCATACTTAGCACTGGACTAAGCACCATTACTCACAGCACGAGACTAAGCTGTGACTAAGCTAGACGCCACCAAACACCAGATTAAGCACGAGACTGTATACAGCCGCACCAAGCACCGTACAAAGAGCGGCACACAGCACGGCACACAGCACGACACACAGCACGACACACATCACGGCACACAGCACGGCACACAGCACGGCACACAGCACGGCACACAGCACGACACACATCACGGCACACAGCACGGCACACAGCACGGCACACAGCACGGCACACAGCACGTCACACAGCACGACACACAGCACGACACACAGCACGGCACACAGCACGGCACACAGCACGTCACACAGCACGGCACACAGCACGGCACACAGCACGGCACACAGCACGTCACACAGCACGACACACAGCACGACACACAGCACGACACACAGCACGACACACAGCACGGCACACAGCACGGCACACAGCACGGCACACATCAGGCACACAGCACGGCACACAGCACGGCACACAGCACGACACACATCAGGCACACAGCACGGCACACAGCACGGCGCACAGCACGGCACACAGCACGGATCACAGCACGGCACACAGCACGGCACACAGCACGACACACAGCACGACACACAGCACGACACACAGCACGACACACAGCACGGCACACAGCACGGCACACAGCACGACACACAGCACGGCACACAGAATGGCACACAGAACGGATCACAGCACGTCACACAGCACGGATCACAGCACGGCACACAGCACGACACACAGCACGACACACAGCACGACGCACAACATGGCACACTGCACGGCACAGAGCAGGACACACAGCACGTCACACAGTATGGCACACAGCACGACACACAGCACGGCACACAGTACGGCACACAGCACGACACACAGCACAGCACACAGCACGGCACACAGCACGTCACACAGCACGACACACAGCACGACACACAGCACGGCACACAGCACGGATCACAGCACGGCACAAAGCACGGATCACAGCACGGCACACAGCACGACACACAGCACGACACACAGCACGGCACACAGCACGGCACACAGCACGTCACACAGCACGACACACAGCACGTCACACAGCACGGCACACAGCACGTCACACAGCACGTCACACAGCACGGCACACATCACGTCACACAGCACGTCACACAGCACGTCACACAGCACGGCACACAGCACGGATCACAGCACGGCACAAAGCACGGATCACAGCACGGCACACAGCACGGATCACAGCACGGCACAAAGCACGGATCACAGCACGGCACACAACACGACACACAGCACGACACACAGCACGACACACAGCACGGCACATAGCACGTCACACAGCACGACACACAGCACGGCACACAGCACGTCACACAGCACGACACACAGCACGTCACACAGCACGGCACACAGCACGGATCACAGCACGGCACAAAGCACGGATCACAGCACGGCACACAGCACGACACACAGCACGACACACAGCACGACACACAGCACGACACACAGCACCACACACAGCACGACACACAGCACGACACACAGCACGGCACACAGCACGGCACACAGCACGGCACACAGCACGGCACACAGCACGACACACAGCACGACACACAGCACGACACACAGCACGACACACAGCACGACACACAGCACGACACACAGCACGACACACAGCACGGCACACAGCACGGCACACAGCACGGCACACAGCACGGCACACAGCACGGCACACAGCACGGCACACAGCACGGCACACAGCACGGCACACAGCACGACACACAGCACGACACACAGCACGACACACAGCACGACACACAGCACGACACACAGCACGACACACAGCACGACACACAGCACGACGCACAGCACGGCACACAGCACGGCACACAGCACGGCACACAGCACGGCAGGAGTACCATGTAAATATGCATTGGATATGCAAATGAGCGTCCCACACGGCCTGAACTGCGCGCCCCAGGGGGGAAATGACTTAAATTCTGCGCTGCTCGTGAAATTTTCCCGTGTCCTCAACACGGGAGTAACGAGCGCAGAAAACGTGCGGAAGAAATAGAAACGAGCGCAGAAAACGTGTGGGGAAACGAGCGCAGAAAACGTGTGGGGAAACGAGCGCAGAAAACGTGCGGAAGAAATAGAAACGAGCGCAGAAAACGTGTGGGGAAACGAGCGCAGAAAACGTGTGGGGAAACGAGCGCAGAAAACGTGTGGGGAAACGAGCGCAGAAAACGTGTGGGGAAACGAGCGCAGAAAACGTGTGGGGAAACGAGCGCAGAAAACGGGTGGGGAAACGAGCGCAGAAAACGGGTGGGGAAACGAGCGCAGAAAACGGGTGGGGAAACGAGCGCAGAAAACGGGTGGGGAAACGAGCGCAGAAAACGGGTGGGGAAACGAGCGCAGAAAACGGGTGGGGAAACGAGCGCAGAAAACGGGTGGGGAAACGAGCGCAGAAAACGGGTGGGGAAACGAGCGCAGAAAACGGGTGGGGAAACGAGCGCAGAAAACGGGTGGGGAAACGAGCGCAGAAAACGGGTGGGGAAACGAGCGCAGAAAACGGGTGGGGAAACGAGCGCAGAAAACGGGTGGGGAAACGAGCGCAGAAAACGGGTGGGGAAACGAGCGCAGAAAACGGGTGGGGAAACGAGCGCAGAAAACGGGTGGGGAAACGAGTGCAGAAAACGGGTGGGGAAACGAGCGCAGAAAACGGGTGGGGAAACGAGCGCAGAAAACGGGTGGGGAAACGAGCGCAGAAAACGGGTGGGGAAACGACCGGAGAAAACGGGTAGGGAAACGAGCGCAGAAAACGGGTGGGGAAACGAGCGCAGAAAACGTGTGGGGAAACGAGCGCAGAAAACGTGTGGGGAAACGAGCGCAGAAAACGTGTGGGGAAACGAGCGCAGAAAACGTGTGGGGAAACGAGCGCAGAAAACGGGTGGGGAAACGAGCGCAGAAAACGGGTGGGGAAACGAGCGCAGAAAACGGGTGGGGAAACGAGCGCAGAAAACGGGTGGGGAAACGAGCGCAGAAAACGTGTGGGGAAACGAGCGCAGAAAACGTGTGGGGAAACGAGCGCAGAAAACGTGTGGGGAAACGAGCGCAGAAAACGTGTGGGGAAACGAGCGCAGAAAACGTGTGGGGAAACGAGCGCAGAAAACGGGTGGGGAAACGAGCGCAGAAAACGGGTGGGGAAACGAGCGCAGAAAACGGGTGGGGAAACGAGCGCAGAAAACGTGTGGGGAAACGAGCGCAGAAAACGTGTGGGGAAACGAGCGCAGAAAACGTGTGGGGAAACGAGCGCAGAAAACGTGTGGGGAAACGAGCGCAGAAAACGTGTGGGGAAACGAATGCAGAAAAAGGACGTCGGGTCTCAAGTAGTCAGCAAATGGCAAACGGGGATATACAAATCAAAAATTTTTGGTTATCAATCAATCGTGATTAAGAAAATATTTTATTATTTATGTATTAATGTGCTGCAATTATTATATTAATTCAATTCAGGTAGATTAGCGTGCTAGAATTACATCGGTAATTTGATTAATATACATTAATGTTCTGCAATTGGTGTTGCATTTGAACTACAAAATTTTTTACTTCAATTGTACAGGAGAATTTTTCATGAGTCTTAACAGTTGGCGGGAGTTGACAGTGGACAAGAGTTGACAGTTGACATGAGACAGAACTATTAAGTCTCTTCAACTGCCAAGCTATTAATTTTTAATATTTGACATGAAACAGAAGCATTGAGTCACGTCAACTTTCACAATATACTTATTTTTGAATTACTTTAACAGTTGACGAGAGAGAAATATTAAGTGTAGTTAAAGTTTATGATTAACGTATTTCCTAATTGATGATCAATTATTCTTAATGATAAATGCTATTTTAAAATTGATATAAGACTGAAATACTACGTAAGGCAGCAAGATTTAAGAGACAATGACGCTTAAAAAACATGCATACTCTGATAATTAATAAAAAATTATTTCAAATAAACAGAATCATAATCTTAAAGATAAATTATAAAGAAAAATCACCATCATTACCGACATATGATATTGTTATGAGCATATTATAATTATATAAATTATATTCGAATTCAAGGTAAAAAATTGTTCAGTTTTGGGTGAACAACAACTCAGGAGCGGGGCATGGGGAAGTTAATTTAGATATTTTGAAATATTAAAAAAAAGTGAAATAAAATATCACGTTTTACTAAATTAAATTAAATTGTATTGAAAAGTGAAACTAAATTAAATTGTATTGAAAAGTGAAACTAAATTAAATTGTATTGAAAAGTGAAACTAAATTAAATTGTATTGAAAAGTGAAACTAAATTAAATTGTATTGAAAAGTGAAACTAAATTAAATTCCATTGAAAAGTGAAACTAAATTAAATTGTATTGAAAAGTGAAACTAAATTAAATTGTATTGAAAAGTGAAACTAAATTAAATTCCATTGAAAAGTGAAACTAAATTAAATTGTATTGAAAAGTGAAACTAAATTAAATTGTATTGAAAAGTGAAACTAAATTAAATTGTATTAAAAGTGAAACTAAATTAAATTGTATTGAAAAGTGAAACTAAATTAAATTGTATTGAAAAGTGAAACTAAATTAAATTGTATTGAAAAGTGAAACTAAATTAAATTGTATTGAAAAGTGAAATGAAATTAAATTGCATTGAAAAGTGAAACTAAATTAAATTGTATTGAAAAGTGAAACTAAATTAAATTGTATTGAAAAGTGAAACTAAATTGAATTATAATAAATTGGGATAAAATGAAATATCAAATTAGAATAAATTAAAATATTTAATTAGATTACGTTGAAATGGTTAATCAGATTAAGTTAAAATATGAAATTTTAATATTAAATTTAATGATTAAATATTAAATTAGATAAATAAGTACTTAAAAATACTTGGAAGACATGAATTCTATTTCTATTATAATCTATTTCTCGATCTATTACGGTATTATTTACGTTTGGAGTACAAGAAATACCTTTAAATATAATTTTAATGATACAAAATATAATGATAAAGGATTGAAGAATATTTAAATGACATGGAATATCAAAATTATGGATTTATTAATATTCGCGTGACAAGGGGTAATTTAAATAAGGATGTATTAAAATTTTTGCAGGACAAGGGATACTCGAGTATGGGATTTATTAAAGTTTTCAATGCTAGGAATTTTACAATTTGGAATTTATATATATTTACAAGGCATGAAATATTTTGAAACTGACTAATGAATTTTTGGAAAACAAGTAACATTATTATTAAGGATTTATTTGCACACGCAGATCAAGGAGCATTTTAGATAAATATTCATTAATATATGTATGAAAAGGAACACTATAATTATGGATTTATTAATATTTTGAGATCATGAAACTCTATGATTAACTATTTATTTTGAGAACATGAAACTCTATGATTAACTATTTATTTTGAGAACATGAAACTCTATGATTAACTATTTATTTTGAGAACATGAAACTCTATGATTAACTATTTATGCAGATTTGAAGGACGCCAAGCAACTTTTTTTATTAGAGATTCCTGGATGTTTGGAAGACGCTAATTACATCATAACCAAAGATCAATTAATAATCGGAAGACACAGTCATCACTAAAGGCCAATTCATAATTGAAGGACGCAAAATACATCATCACTAAGAACCAACCAATATCACTAAAGATAAATTGATAACATCATTACTCAAGATCAATTAATAATTGAAAGACAAAATACATCCTTGCTCAAAACCAATTATTAATCAGAGCACACGAAATCCATCATCACAAAATACAATTAATAGTTAAAAGACAGTAGCTCATCCTCACGCAAGACCAATTAATAATTGGAAGACAAAATACATCCTCACTCAAGACCAATTAATAACTAGAAGACAAAATTCATCAGCAATCGAGACCAATTAATAACTGGAAGACAAAATACATCAGTCAAGACCAATTAATAACTGGAAGACAAAATACATCCTCGCTCAAAATCAATTAATAACCAGAGCACACGAAATCCATCATCACAAAAAAACAATTAATAGTTAAAATACATTAACTCATCCTCACTCAAGACCAATTAATAATTGGAAGACAAAATACATCAGCCGAGGTGAATTAATAACTGGAGGACACGTCTCCATAAGCGCCAAAAAAGGCCGCCTCTCAATAGGGCGGCGAGATTGCATTCTACGCGGCATTTTTGAGGGAGCGCTTTTCAATTCCGGCTCCATTGCGATCATTTACGACGCGCGTCACGTCACCTGGAATTCCAGGCATTCCCATTCCCGGCAAGGAGGGGCCCGCAATAAAGGAAGGGTTCCTAAACTGAACAATGGCGGCCATTGCTGAATTTATTTGAGCTTTTGGAAGTGGTGTTCGGGAGACATTTTTTTTCTCTCAATCAGGCAATCTCAATCTCGCAATTGCAATTGCGTTATTCTAATCAGGTAGTCTGGGTAGTCTTAATCACGCAATCGCAATCAAGCTATAGTAATCAGGTAATCTTAATCACGCAATCTCAATCAAGCTATAGTAATCAAGTAATCTTAATCACGCAGTCGCAATCAAGCTATTGCAATCAGGCGTCTCAGTCAGTCAGAGGAAAGCAGGCAATTTCAATCAGGTAATTGCAATTAGGCGTCTTAATTAGGTAAACTCAATCAGGCAATCTCGAAACGGTAATCACAATCAATTGAGCAGTTGCAAGCCGGCAATCTCAACCAAGCATATCAAACACGCAATTGGAATCAGGCAATTTCAGTTAGGTGGTCGCAAGCTCGCAATCTCAATCAGGGAATTGCATTTCGGCGATCGAGAGTGGGCAATTTCGATCAGATAGGTAATTTCAATTAGGCAATCGCAAGCAGGCAATTTCAATTCGGCGATCGAGAGTAGGCAATTTCAATCAGATAGGCAATTTCAATTAGGCAATCGCAAGCAGGCAATTTCAATTCAGCGATCGAAAGTAGGCAATATCAATCAGGTGATCGCAATCAGGCAATCTCATGCCGGCAGTTGCAATCAGGCAGTTAGTGGTGTACTCGGGCAATCACCACGAGACAATCTGAATCAAGCAATCATTATAAGAAGTAAGGTCAAATGATACAGTACTCATTCTGAAAGTTAAGTTTCTCTTCCGAAGTCGAACAATCGCACTCAAACAATCTTCAAAAGGCAATCACCCTCAGCAGTGCCAGTGAAAGTTTCTCTTGGTTATTGTTGAAGTTTTATACTAAACTCAATCAGGCAATTTAAAAAAAAAATTCTAGATATGTAAATGCTTTAAAAACGTTTAAGTAATAAAAGTCAAAAAGATGCTATCATTAGAAAGATTCTATCATCGTATCCTTAATTAAATATGATACAAACCAAAAATATGGGAATTTTTATGTAAAAAATGAACAATATCGGAAGCCCTTAACATTGAAAGAGCAAATAAAATAAAAAACTATACAAAAACTAATATAAAAAGAAATCATGGAGTCGAAAATTTGAGAAATGAAAAACGGGGAATTTTGACGCACTAATTGGGGCGAGTTGAACTGAAGCTCAAAATTCGACTCAAATTAGAGATAATTTTAGGGATCAATTTTAGGGATCAAAATCCGACTCAAATTAGAGATAATTTTAGGGATCAATTTTAGGGATCAAAATTCGACTCAAATTAGAGATAATTTTAGGGATCAATTTTAGGGATCAAAATCCGACTCAAATTAGAGATAATTTTAGGGATCAATTTTAGGGATCAAAATCCGACTCAAATTAGAGATAATTTTAGGGATCAGTTTAAAAACTACGAATAATAAATAGATCGTGTATTCATTCGTTTCCATTAGGTCTAAGTACTTATTAAAATTAAATTTGTAACTACCAGTCGGTCAGCAGCATTATGAAAGTCCTCTCCGAGGCCACCGGTGGGTCACATAACAGTCAAAGATTTTAACATAGATTTTACATAAAAAACGCTTCTTTAAATCCAAGAAAAAAAATGACAAAATGGCAAAAACTAAAATCTAACCATACAGCAACACTCAAAAATTTCATCACAAAAAAAAGAAAACTCCTCAGAGGGACCACCGCTGGGCCACACAATAGTCAAAGTATTAATCAAAAACCTCATGACGAGAAAGAAAAAAAATCTTAAAACCAAGAAAAAAAGAACACGATGGCGAAAACAAAAATCAAAAATAAAAAGATACGGCTGCACTCAGAAATTTCATGACAAAAAAGAAAAATTCCTCAGGGCGCAGCAATATGGACAACAAAAGACTATCGGAGGCAACAAAAGAGCTACAGGAAATAATCCCCACCCGGGGGGAAGGATACCCTATAGGGGGGGAGGGGAGCAAGGATATCCCATAAGGAGGGAAGGATATCCCTTGAGGGTGAAAGGATGCCCAAGATGGGGAAGGATACTCCTGAAGGGGGGTAAGGATATTCCATGAGCAGGAAAGGATACCCACAAAGGGGAGAAAGATATCTCATGCGGAGGAAGGACATCCTATGAAAGGGGAAGCATATCCCATGAGGGGGGGGGGGCATCAAAAGATACCCCAAAAGAGGGGAGAGGGGGAAGGGGATTGTTCTTTTCCGCTTGTTAGGCCGCAGAAATTCGTTCAACTTTGCGTATAACTTTCGGCTCCGTAATTTGTTGGTTATTGCGGTCCGTAATTTTTGGAATATTACGGCCGTAATTGGTTCGGATCTGGACTCCGATAATCACTGGTTAAGGGCGCTAATTGTCCAATAATCAACGTCACGGAGCGCTAATTGGCCACTGACGGTCGTTAGAGGAGGGCAACGATTCGATTTTTACCCTTTTTTTGCGGATAAAACTGAGGGCTACCGAGCATGTGTGATTATGTGGGCTATTTTGTGATTGTGTAAACTACTGAGGGAACTATTATGTGATACTAAGAACTATTGTGTGATTGCGTAAGCTAATGTGTGATAGAACTATTGTGTGATCGTGTGAACAATAGTGTGGTTGCGTAAACAACAGTGTGGTTACTGGAGGTATTATGCGGTTATTTGAACTGTTGTGTAATTATTTGAACTTTTATCTGATTATGTGCGATATGATGAACATATATGAACTGCCATGTCATTATGTGAAATAATGTGCGCATAAACTAGCCAACAAATATCATGTCCGTCTCAACTCTTTGAAGAAATCGTGAGGCATCCATTTAATTTGAACCCAAACCTCTGATGGCACTCGCGCTAGCACTTAGGGTTCCTCTATAATGTAATTTTTAAGTTTATTATAATTATCATGTGTAAAATCTGTGCTTAGATTTCTCCCCCCTCGTAGGGTTCCTCAAGTATATAATCATTAGGTTTATTGTAATTATAACGAGTAAAAACAGTTGAGACGTTTCTAAAAAAAGGTTTGTAATAAAGGCACCCGATGGGAAATCATACACGTATTTAGGCAAAATATATTTGTCGCATTTGGAAGGCAGTAACCAGCTAAATCCGTCTGCAAAAATGCAGGAGATTCTTTTTTTTTTGTCTTGTGGGTCAATATAAATTTCTCTCGGAGCATGAACCAGCATCGTGTCTTCGTTGAAGCGTTTTTGACCCGTGGCGCAGCCAGCCGAAAATTTTGGGGTGGGCCGGGATCCCCGAAAAATAATTTCGGGGATTTTGGGCCAGACATTAATTATCAGCAGTCTTTATATTCTTTTTTTTTTTTTTGACCGGCGCTGAAACTGGCCCCAGCTCAACATTCCGGGGGCAGACATTAATTATCAGCAATATCTTTATTCTTTTACATAAAACGGCGACTGAAACTGGCCCCAGCTCAACATTCCGGGGGGCAGACATTAATTATCAGCAATATCTTCATTCTTTTACATGAAACGGCGACTGAAACTGGCCCCAGCTCAAGATTCCGGGGCTAGACATTAATTATCAGCAATATCTTCATTCTTTTACACAAAACGGCGACTGAAACTGGCCCTCAGCTCAAAATTTCAGGTTGGGGGCTTTGGCTCCCGTGGCCTCCCCTGGCTGCGTTTCTGTCCATGACACCTGCTTTTCACTCCTGCATCATCTTACGCGCAAGTTTACTCCATATCCGTCGCTGACATCACCTGTATTGGATGGGACAAAACCTAGATGAGAACGCAAGTCATGCATCTTCGCGGCACCATTGAATTAAAAATTGAAGTGAAAACTTTTCATCTGAGAGGTGCACTAATATGAAGCGTGAAGTGTAGGGTGAAGTACTTCTTAACAAGGTGAAATGTCTGTAAGAAAGTGATCTTTGCGCTACCAAAATCTGACTAGGCGCACAAGCGTAATACTTCAAAATTTTGCTTGAGTTCTAGGATTTATTTTGTGCCAGATATAGCACTGAACAAATTGCTGACACTTATTCTACGTTGCTAACAGAAGTACTTTACTCTACACTTCACGCTGCATATTAGCGCACTTATGAGAGAGAAAATTTTTCATCCATATTTTCAGATATCCAAATTTCAAGTATCCCACGAGGAGGAAAGGATATTCCATGAAGGGGAATGATATCCCAAGGGGGGGGAAAGGATATCCTATGAAGGGGAAGGATATCCCACGAGGGGGAAAGGATATCCCAGAGGTAGGAAGGATATCCTTCGAGGTATCATGCATTTCCATACCTTGGTAGGCCTTAGGTATGCTGTCCACCAGCTCTTCGTAGTTATCACCTAATGATTACTAAGGAAGACCTACAGCACATGGAAAAATGAGTGTCACGCTGCCACCTGAAGTAGAGTCACCTTATTGCTGAACTCCTCTTCACAAATCAATTCTCTGATCTCTGGTCCAATAAAAATGCCTGCTTTAGAGCATCAGTTTTCTTTGCACCAAATTTCACTTTGAGAAACTGCAATTCCTTTAAATCATGGGCTATTACTTCAACAAAATTCCTAATAAGACCAATTTTAGGATGTAGAAGTGTAAGGCAGATTTACCGTGGATGTACCGAAGGCATTTGCTGCAGTTTGCATCACTGTATTTTTAATCGTGTCTTATTTCTTCTCTTTCGAACCATTTTTTACAATATGATTATTCCTGTCGTCATGGCTGTTGAAAGACTTAACAAATACACAATCTTAGTAGACATATTCTTTCTGTAGTCCAATAAGTAAATAAATTACACAGATATTTCACTTATGATGCAAGTAATGAAAGCGGTGAAAGAATTGAGTAATGGTGATAGGGGAAATCGAAAAATTATCATGTAAATAAAGAAAGACGGTATTCTTCAAACAAATACGATTATGGGATATAATTAGGTTATTATATTATTTAACTGGACGATATTGTGTAGACACACTGAGAAATTATGATATAGATAAACTAAAATATCGAGTTGTCGAACAGTATAATATCATTTGAATTGGCTTAGTAATTATAATAAACTCACACCGATTGTTGTCGTGTAAACTGACTGAATGATATGTAAACAGACTAAATGATGTTGTGTAAACAGCGTAAATGATGTTGTGTACACAGACTAAATGATGTTGTGTAAACAGAGTAAATGATGTTGTGTACACAGACTAAATGATGTTGTGTAAACAGAGTAAATGATATTGTGTAAACAGGCTAAAGGATGTTGTGTAAACAGAGTAAATGATGTTGTGTACACAGACTAAATGATGTTGTGTAAACAGAGTAAATGATGTTGTGTATACAGACTAAATGATGTTGTGTAAACAGAGTAAATGATGTTGTGTAAACTAACGTGGGGATTATCAAACAAGAAACTAAACGATTTTAATTCGGACAAATCAAACATTAATTGAATTATGAAAGTGCATTATTCAACAACTATCTAAGATGAAGATAATTATGGGGCCGTTTTAAGTAGGAGAAAAAAGAAATTGTGATCCTTAATGTTCACTTACATATAGATGGAGACAATCACAATTTTTATGTGAACAAGTTGACTTTTTTAGGTAAACAAATAGAATATTGAGAATAAGGGAACGAACTGATTGACGGATGTGAATAAATAAAGGAATAGATTTTATTTCTAACTCGAGCAGGAATCTCGCGACTGGAGAACGCTTTTTAATCTAAATTTAGATGTTTCCTTCGTTACAACTTCTGTTCCACCGTCACTGTCGATTTTAGCTAGTGAACAAGTCTGGTAGTGGGAATATCTGACGTCCAGAGTGACTGAAAACCGGAATACGTGACAACTGGGATATTCTGACAACCTGAATATTTCTGACAACCTGAATATTTCTTAAAACCAGAACATTTCTGACAACCTGAATATTTTACCACTCAAAGTATTTTTACCACCATAATACTTTTAACACGCAAAATGCTTCTGACAACCAGAACATATTGAGGAGCAGAATACTTCTGACAACCAGAAAATTTTGACAATCACAACAGTTTGACCAGCAGAATACTTCTGACAACTGGAACATACTGACGACCAGAATACATCTGGCAACACTCCAACAACATATTTTATCGCAGCACACAACTGCATTCAACTTGAACGACAAAAGTTCAGCTGAACAAATAAATCCGACTTTTTAACAAGCACAAAAGACTGCGATGCGCGGCTTTTCTATATATATTAATAGTTACAAAAGTTTTGTGAGGACATTTGTGATGTAAACAAACCGGTCGATGTTGTGAGGACAGGGGCGGATGTTGTAGTAGAAGTAAATAGATTGAATACAATATAAGAATAGATTATAGTAGAAGTAGATAGATTAAAACTGGATAGATTAAATAGAATATAAGACTTGATTATAGTAGAGGTAGATAGATTAAAAATGGATAGATAAAATAGAATATAAGACTTGATTATAATAGAAGTAGATAGATTAAAAATGGATAGATTAAATAGAATATAAGAATAGATTATAGTAGAAGTAGATAGAATAAAAATAAATAGATTAAATGGAATATAAGAATTGATTATAATAGAAGTAAATAGATTACCACGTTCACTGCCTATTGGGACACATGTGTACCATCCGGCAAATTGCTCATTTAAGTACCGGTGTAAGTAAACGACGTCTTATCTATTTACGAACTTTTTAAAATATATTTGTCATCACACATTGGAAAATGTTATCATGCAGTTGTATTTTCATATTTCTTAGAGGAAGGATGAAGTTGTATTCGAGCACCTAAGTCGATTTCCCAACTGTACTAGTTACAACCTAACTGTACTAGTTACAACCTAACCAAACAAACCGTTAACAACCGTGGAAACGCAGTGAATGTATTAAAAGCATAACATTAAAAATATACGGTACTTGATATATGTATACCGTTTGTTACACCGCGTAGTTAACTTATAGGGACAAAGACCGTGAGTTTTAAAATTCAACAGAGGAACAATGGGAAGGAAGAACTTGAATTTCAAACTTTCAACTTATTGGTAATTAAAATATTTTTCATTTTACTTGGTTTAAAAAACATTTTAGTTGCAGAAACTTGGCAGAAAGTTAATTTGTAACTCATGCTAAAGATTGAACAGTTTCGAGGTATTTCAGGGTAAAAACGCCATTTTCAGGTTATCAAGGGGAAAAACACAGTGTCAAAGAATCTTTGGGGTAAAACTCAAGCCTGCAAGCGATTTCACGGGCGGCAGTTTCCGGTGGTAGTCGTAATGCAATCGGAAACTGAATATGGAAATTTGAAACATCCTCGTGAAAACATACTTAGTATGGAAACATCATCGTCAAAACATCCTGAGCATGAAAACATCTTTAGCACGGAAAAATATTCGTGACAACATCTTTGGCATTGAAACATCCGCGTGAAAAAATACTACAGCTAAAAAATCCACAACCAAAGTTGCGTATTCTGAAGCACTTAATTTTATCCAAGTCTGGGGATAACTAAATGTCCAACTCCTACTAGTTTGATGCACATATGTGCTCGAGCACTTCTATATCGTTAATATAATCTATATTTTCCCATTATTTTCATATTTTTTAATAACAAAATTTTCATATTGAGAATCTAATGAAGGAGTTGGAGCATTTTTTTTCAACTCCGACTTTGAGGAGTACAACTCCACCTAAAAGCCATGTTGTAGCCACTACAGCATGGCTACAATTTCACCTAAAAGCCTCCAACTCTAGCTTTGCAACACAGCAAAAGCCTCCAACTCTAACTTTGCAACACAGCAAAAGCCTCCAACTCTAACTTTGCAACACAGCAAAAGCCTCCAACTCTAACTTTGCAACACTGCAAAAGCCTCCAACTCTAACTTTGCAACACAGCAAAAGCCTCCAACTCTAGCTTTGCAACACAGCAAAAGCCTCCAACTCTAACTTTGCAACACAGCAAAAGCCTCCAACTCTAACTTTGCAACACAGCAAAAGCCTCCAACTCTAACTTTGCAACACAGCAAATGCCTCCAACTCTAACTTTGCAACACAGCAAAAGCCTCCAACTCTAACTTTGCAACACAGCAAAAGCCTCCAACTCTAACTTTGCAACACAGCAAAAGCCTCCAACTCTAACTTTGCAACACAGCAAAAGCCTCCAACTCTAACTTTGCAACACAGCAAATGCCTCCAACTCTAACTTTGCAGCCCTGTTAACTGCACCAGCACCAGCATTGGTTGCATTAGCGTGCGCAGAATGACTCATGATATGCTCAGGGAAAAGTTTGTTTCCACCGAGAAACGTATATGTAAACAACCAAATAAGTGTCAAATAAGACGAATTGAGTTTCGTTTTCGTGGTCCCCAGTGTAATCGAGTTTCACTGCGAGCGAATCAATTTACACCTTGAATTACAATTATCACTGCGACGATGTATCACACTTTGACTGTGTTGAATTTTATTTTGGCCAAATTTAATTTCATTTTCACTGTAATGAACTTCCTTTTTTATGAAATTAAATTACACTGTGACTCTATTGAATTTTACTTTGCCCAAATTGAATTTCATTTTGGCCAAATTAAACGTTACTTTGACCAAATAGAATTTTATTTTGGCCAAATTAAACGTTACTTTGACCAAATAGAATTTTATTTTTGGCCAAATTAAATTTTATTTTGACCAAATTGAATTCCGTTTTGACCAAATCGACTTGGAAATGGTATTGTCAAACCATACCAACCTAACCCAACCTTACCCAACATGACCCAACATGACCCAACCCAACCTGATTATACCCAACCCACATCAAACCAACAAACGTAAGATCCTGCCTAAATAAATTTATTACCCTAAAATCGTACATAAACAAATTTTCTTCTCTAAAATCATTAATAAAAAAGGATTTAGTTCAAGATAATAATACTTGTTTTTTATAATTTATATTTTTCTCACAATCATCACACTGATCACTATCATTACCATGCGCAGCATTGCGTATCAACATCGTACCTCCGCCCATCAACATCGTACCTCCGCCATGATCCAACTTTTGTGTTGCCATCTAGCGTGCTCAAAGTCCTTCAACATGCCAAGCTAATCTCACTCTTAAAGACAACTCAGTAAGGGCAATATTCGAATGCATGTAAGTACTGTTAGCTCAGGCGCAGTATGGTTCCAGAACAAAAAATTATTTCTTTTGTGTTCCGTTGAGAGAAGAGCCGTGTGCTGGAGGTAATATTGGCCTCAATATACATAAGTAAATATTAGGCGGCACTGAGTAATGTGAGAGCAAATGTTTGAGCGGAACTCAATAGAATGAATGCATTGCTCCGATGTTCCGAGGTGTTGGAACGAAAGATTTTGCAATTTCTTCCCGAAATAGAAAATCTAACTTGTTATCGTCTGTTTTTTTTAATTTATAAGTTTCGACCAAGTGTTGAAACGAAAGATTTTCGAATGTACTTCACAATTACATATCCAATTGGAAATGTCTTTTTTCTGAACTTATTAATTTCAATGTCAATGATTTCGTTCACGGTACTCGCCCGCTTGTGTACAATAAAAGGTAAAAAGCTATTTTTAAATTTGGAATTCGAACGACGATTTTGCAGTTAAAGTGGCATTGAAAATTTAAATATTGAAGAAACAAGTCTACGAAACAAACTCAATAGTATACCTAGGGGAAGTGGCAGTATAGTGGCAGTGACAAAAATAGTTCAGGATGATCATCATCTTGTTCATCACAATTACGACAAGGATAGGGTCCTCCGTTTCGAAACAATGCATATTTCTTGAAGTACATATGACAGGAGTACATTTCTTGAAGTATATATATTTGAAGTGTTTTTCTTGAAGTATAAATAACAGAAGTATATTTATGAAAGTACATATGAAGTACATATATTCACGAGCGACAATATTTTCTTTTTATATTGTCGGAGTTAGATGGCGTTCATTCAAAAGCGAGGTGTGGCGTGCGGGATTCTTGAGAAGCCAAAGTTGGACTTTGTTCATTTTGGACTCCGTAGTATAGGGGGACTAAGAGACTAAGCTCATATTTCTCCCGCTAGATGGAGCGTTTCTGTGTGTGTGTGGGAATAAATTTTACCGTGAATTTATGAACATTGCAATAATTGGAGTCCCTGTGGCGTTTCGCGTCATCTACGGACCTCATCTTACAGTTAAGTGTATGTTTTGTACTTCCATTTTGTACCGTAATTGCTTGCCTTTTTTTGGGGATATCTGTGTCAAAGTTTAATATCAAAATGTTATTGATTATGTTGATTTGATAATTGCTATGTTGATTTACCATACTGGTAGCATACAGCGGCAGTAACTGCATACTGGCAGTACACAGTGGCAGTAACTGCATACTGGCAGTACACAGTGGCAGTAACTGCATACTGGCAGTATACAGTGGCAGTAACTGCATACTGGCAGCATACAGTGGCAGGAACTGCATACTGGCAGTATACAGTGGCAGTACCTACATACAGGCAGTATAAAGCGGCAGTGACTGCATACTGGCAGTACACAGTGGCAGTGACTGCATACTGGCAGTACACAGTGGCAGTAACTGCATACTGGCAGTACACAGTGGCAGTAACTGCATACTGGCAGTGCACAGTGTCAGTAACTGCATACTGGCAGAACACAGTGGCAGTAACTGCATACTGGCAGTACACAGTGGCAGTAACTGCATACTGGCAGTACACAGTGGTAGTAACTGCATACTAGCAGAACACAGTGGCAGTAACTGCATACTGGCAGTACACAGTGGCAGTAACTGCATACTGGCAGTACACAGTGGCAGTAACTGCATACTGGCAGAACACAGTGGCAGTAACTGCACACTGGCAGAACACAGTGGCAGTAACTGCATACTGGCAGTACACAGTGGCAGTAACTGCATACTGGCAGTACACAGTGGCAGTAACTGCATACTGGCAGCATACAGTGGCAGTAACTGCATACTGGCAGCATACAGTGGCAGTAACTGCATACTGGCAGCATACAGTGGCAGTAACTGCATACTGGCAGCATACAGTGGCAGTAACTGCATACTGGCAGCATACAGTGGCAGTAACTGCATACTGGCAGCATACAGTGGCAGTAACTGCATACTGGCAGCATACTGTGGCAGTAACTGCACTCTGCACAGTAGCAGAGACTATATACTGTCAGCACACTGGCAGTATACAGTAGCAGAGACTATATACTGTCAGCACACTGGCAGTATACAGTAGCAGAGACTATATACTGTCAGCACACTGGCAGTATACAGTAGCAGAGACTATATACTGTCAGCATACTGGCAGTATACAGTAGCAGAGACTATATACTGTCAGCATACTGGCAGTATACAGTAGCAGAGACTATATACTGTCAGCATACTGGCAGTATACAGTAGTAGAGACTATATACTGTCAGCATACTGGCAGTATACAGTAGCAGAGACTACATACTGTCAGCATACTAGCAGTATAAAATGGGGGTTCAGTGGTTGTTAAGGTCCCGAGGAAGAAAATAGTTCAGGTCAATCTAAAGTTCAGTACCAACAACTCACCGCGTTTCCGCGGTTGTAACTGTCGGTTTGGTTAGGTCGTCAGTAGCAGAATTGGGAAATTGACTTTACTGCTCGAATACATTTTTGTTCTTCTTAATAAACATGAAAAATGCAATTGCACCATAACATTTAAGCTCGTTTGAGAACACTTATTTTTTAAAAAGTTCCCGAAACGTGAAAGGTCATTCGTACACACCGGTACGTGAATGGGCAATATACCTGTTGGTACACATGTGGCACAATACGCTGGGAACGTGTTAAATAATTTTGGTAAATCTTAATGATATGACATTTCTCGATTTTCCACTTTTCGGTGCCTAAACCTAATGAATTGAATCAAAATAAACAAGTTTTCTTCTATGCACTTTCCGTCTGAAATGATTATATTACGAGTTTTAGGGGTAGGTTTAGTTTCGTCTTTCATGACGAATGCGCTCGAATAAACAGCTACTCATCGATTTTTTAATTTTTGTTGCTTGAAACATGGTTTATCATCGACATAAACAACTTTTCTTCCATACACTTTTTTCGTCAAATGAGTATTTAACGAGGTATAGCGGTAGGTTTGGTTTCGTCTTTGATAACGATCGCGCTGGAAGCGGAGTGCATTGCAGTGTTGCTGTCCGACGTGCTCCTTGAATTACTTGCCGCTTCAAACACTGTAGTTGCAGTAAGTCATTTACCGCTATAACTAATAAAATACTCATTTCAGACCGAAAGTGCATAGAAGAAAACTTGTTTATTTCGATCTAATTAACTATGTTTAGGCATCGAAATTAACAAAATCGAAAACTGTCAAATCCTTCAGATTTACAATAATTTTAATGTTTTTTTTGCATAGATGTAAGCGTGAAAGGCGAAATGTTGTCGTGCATATTATGTTTCCCTTGGGAAAGAGTACACAGTTGCAGTAACTGCATACTGGCAGTACACAGTGGCAGTAACTGCATTTGAACGGTAAAGTCGGTATTTCAAGACGTTATGTCAAAGTGTTTTCGTGCATTTAAAGATATCGTGCATTTGAAAATGTTATCGTGCATTTAAAGATATGGTGCATTTGAAAATGTTATCGTGCATTTAAAGATATGGTGCATTTGAAAATGTTATCGTGCATTTAAAGATATGGTGCATATGAAAATGTTATAGTGCATTTAAAGATATGGTGCATATGAAAATGTTATCGTGCATTTAAAGATATGGTGCATTTGAAAATGTTATCGTGCATTTAAAGATATCGTGCATATGAAAATGTTATCGTGCATATATGATATCGTGCTATCAAAAAAGGCAAAATTATTTTTTACAAGCATTTTAGGAAAGAAAGCAACGTACTCGAGCAGGACAGCCTGATTTTTGATCCTGCTGATCTCAGCCTAACCGACCGCAGCAAATGCGCAAACGTGCACACTAAATAGTATTTATTTCTGGGTTAAATGAACGAGGATTTCAGGTTAATGTTCACATAAGCTGATCATGATCATAGACTCATGGGTATTCATTTTTAATCGTTTAATTTATTATTAGGCGATTAATTTATTATTAATCGTTTAATTGATTATTAATCGTTTAATTTATAATTAATCGTTTAATTTATTATCAATCTTTTAATTTATTTTTAATAGATTACTTTATTGTTAATCGTTTAATTTATTATTAACCGTTTAATTTATTATTAATCGTTTAATTTATTATTAACCGTTTAATTTATTATTAATCGTTTAAATTATTATTATTCGTTTAAATTATTATTATTATTCGTTTAATTTATTATTAATCGTTTAATTTATTATTATTTGTTTAATTTATTATTAATTGTTTACCTTATTGTTCGGTTATCTTATTTATCCTTTGACTTATTCATGAATTCTTGTATTAATCGATGATATAATTGATCGATTATCTCATGGATTATCATACTATCCAATTTTTCTAACAATCATTTATATTATTAATCGATTATATAATCAATCTATTTATTTTAGTTTTATTCTATTACATTATTAATCTGTTAAACTATTACTCGATTATATTATTAATTTATCATCTTATTGATCGATCATCGTTTCGATCGATTATCGTTTTGATCGATTATAGTATTGATCGATTATCGTTTTGTTCGATTATCGTATTGTTCGATCATCGTTTTGATCGATTATCGTTTTGATCGATTATCGTTTTGATCGATTATCGTATTGATCGATTATAGTATTGATCGATTATCGTTTTGTTCGATCATCGTATTGATCGATCATCGTTTTGATCGATTATCGTTTTGATCGATTATCGTTTTGATCGATTATCGTATTGATCGATTATCGTTTTGTTCGATTATCGTATTGTTCGATCATCGTTTTATTCGATTATCGTCGCATTAGAGTACCTTATTAATCGATTTGATAACGTAGGTGTACTCAATTTCAGCAACCTTGCATTTACTCAGCGGTATGAACCCTCAATTAGTTTCAGTAGGAGATTTGCACGTTTCTTATTTTCGGCTCATCTGGAACACATGTTTTAAATTTTTTACTTTTTCCATTACACAATTTTATCATTTAATTCGTTCTGTTTCATTTATATCTGCCGGAATAATAGTTGAAGTTCCTCAATTTGTCATGTATCTACGAGATAATTCCATCCTTGTAACCCCTGGTGAGACTTGACTGAGTTTTTGTCACTATTGGCCCGTTTCAATTGTGAGATTCTACGCGTACTCCCGTTTGTATACGATAGCCTGTTTATATATATATGTATATATATATATACACACACCCACACACACACACACACACACACACACACACACACACACCCACACACCCACACCCCAGATTCACAGAGCCAGGCAACACTGTTCAAGCGGTACGAGTGGGAGTTTTTAAGTCGCGTTGTTGCGCTAGTTAATTAAACTCTGGTGACGTGCGCTCCCTCTGGCGGCTGTGTCCCCATGTGGCAAGTGGGGGAGTAGGAAGTGTGGGAATTGAAAGTTTTGGAATTAGGAGAATTGGGAGTGTTGGGATTGGGGGAATTGTGAGTGTTAGAATTGGGAGTGTGTGTGAATTGGGAGTGTGTGTGAATTGGGAGTGTGTGTGAATTGGGAGTGTGTGTGAATTGGGGGTGTGTGTGCATTGGGGGTGTGTGTGAATTGTGAGTGTTAGAATTGAGAGTGTATGTGAATTGGGAGTGTGTGTGAATTGGGAGTGTGTGTGAATTGGGAGTGTGTGTGAATTGGGAGTGTGTGTGAATTGGGAGTGTGTGTGAATTGGGAGTGTGTGTGAATTGGGAGTGTGTGTGAATTGGGAGTGTGTGTGAATTGGGAGTGTGTGTGAATTGGGAGTGTGTGTGAATTGGGAGTGTGTGTGTGAATTGGGAGTGTGTGTGTGAATTGGGAGTGTGTGTGTGAATTGGGTGTGTGTGTGAATTGGGTGTGTGTGTGAATTGGGTGTGTGTGTGAATTGGGTGTGTGTGTGAATTGGGTGTGTGTGTGAATTGGGTGTGTGTGTGAATTGGGTGTGTGTTTGAATTGGGTGTGTGTTTGAATTGGGGGTGTGTGTGAATTGGGGGTGTGTGTGAATTGGGGGTGTGTGTGAATTGGGGGTGTGTGTGAATTGGGGGTGTGTGTGAATTAGGGGTGTGTGTGAATTGGGGGTGTGTGCTGGGAGTGCTGGAATCGAGAATTTGCAATGGGGAATACACGAGTCGTTCGTTTTATGATTGGGACTACTGGAATCGTAAATTTAGGAACAGGGAATACTGGAATGCGGATTATTGATTCAAAAATACTGAACTCAAGAATTTTATCATGCAAATATGGATTTTAGAAATTTTGCAAAGAAATGGCTAGGATCATGAATGATAGAATAAGAAATTCAGGAATCGCAAACATTGGAACCAGGAGTACTGGGAAGAGAATCCGTTGCTTAAGCCTCTCATCATTCTGCCGATGAGCCTGCGAGCGATGCGTTCACAGGCTGGATTGGGTGTTATTTTGCTGTGAATAGGTATTTTCGCTCTGTATTAGGTATTTTCAGCTGAAAATATGCAATTTACACCCTGGAATGTGTATCATCAGCTAAGAATAGGTAATTTACACCCTGGATTAGTTATTATTAGCTGAAAATATGCAATTTACTTCCTGATATGGGTATCATCACTGAAAGAAATTTTGGCCTCTCTGAGTGTCTCATGGCTGTTCAGGTGTCTCATAGATAGCCAGAACGTCTCAAAAAGAGAGCAGATGTCTCATCGGAAGTGCGACCCCGAGATGAGCGCGAAGTGTCTCAAAATGCTGCCTATCTTTCATTGACGATGATAATGTAATAGCTAGTCACCCCTAAAAATTGACTTTAGTTATTCAAGTGTTCAGTGAATGTAATACGGAGGGAAATAAAATTTTCATTCTCTACTTAACTTCTACAAAAAGCCGTAAAGATGGTAGCTTCAGGAGAAGTTTACGCCTAGTCGCTACAGCTCACAGCTGAAGTTGAAGCGAAGCTGAGGGCATGCAAAGGTTTTACTGCTGGAAACGGTTGTAGCACCTGGTGCAGCTCTTCAGCCGTAAGAGCATGAACTGATGTCACGAGAAGCAGCTATCGCGAACCTAAAGAATACGTGAGCGTATAAAAGTTTCATCAAGGCGTTAAAGCGTCAACCTTGCTTCGCAGTGGAATGCTACAGCTTAATATCCGTAGAGTTTTGTGGGAGACATCAGTTGTAAATGCATCAAATTCAAGCCCAAGTGTCTCTCCGATGAGACACTGAAGCACTTTTAGTGAGACACTAGAGCGTCTCTAAATCGGGTCTGGAGACACTGGTATGCATCCTAATCTTGGGTGTCTCGTTGATGATGCATCTGCGTGTCTCGGTTTTGGGACAAACGTCAGATGCACCTGGGTGTTTCAAAATAGGGCTTTTATTTCTCTCAGTGATGAGCTAAGAATTGGTAATTTACACCCTGGATTAGTTATTATTAGCTGAAAATATGCAATTTACTTCCTGATATGGGTATCATCAGCTAAGAATTGGTAATTTACACCCTGGATAGGTATTATTAGCTAAGAATAGGTAATTTACCTCGCTGAATTAGGTTTTTTAGCTGAAAATAGGTACTTTTGCTCTAGATTAGTCGCCATTCAGCTGAAAATAGGTATTTTGCACTGTGGGGTAGATCTTTTTCACCTAGAAATATGTATTTTCCTCATAAAAAAAAAAGCATTTTTCGGCTCAGAATAAATATTTCTCACGTTAGAACCGGCATGCTCCGACAACTATCTATATATACTTCAGGGTTCGAATGAACTATTCAGAATAGAAAAAAGCATTTTTTGGTACATTGACTGGGCTCACTAGCGAAGTTCTTACGGTTAACAGCAAATAGTGTCCACCAGGAATGGAAACACCTTTGCCTGAAATAGGTATTTATCAGATGGTCAATGAATTTTTTCAAACGTTAAAGTATTTTCCGGAGAAAAACTTCAAACGATTATTAATGAAGCTATAGACCCGAGAATAATGGAATAAAAAAATAGGTAGTTTGATAAGCTGGAAGGGTGAAATTGTACCATCATGAAGCTAGATTTGTAAAATTTCTGATCCGATTTCCGAAATGCTAAATTCTTGGATCAAAAACTCGTCAGCTGTGAGTTGTGTTGAAAGTTTTCAAGCGCTTTGGAAATTGACAAAAACTTTTATTTCCCAGTATCAGCATGAACTTAACAACCTAATTCAATTTTTGGTCAAGTTGACAAGTGGTTTGGGAACAGGAAAAAAATTTATTCCTTAGCATCGGAATGAACTCTTCAACCTAATTCAACTTTTGGCAATTCAACTCCATTTTCTTAAGGAATAAATGAACAACAACACGCACCGGCCGATTCTTTTGAAGAAAACTATTCACTAAAACAAACTCATTTAAATAACATTTTTGTTGACGTAAGCCTCTTGATGTATCTGCCACAGCAACCTGTTCCCATTTATTATTAGTACTTTCCAATGTACAGGTGGAATGTTGCCATAATTTTATATAGTGAATTTCGTGTGATTCTGTTGTGCACCCACGCGCGCACAGCCCCAAACAGCCCCACACAGCCCACACAGTCCCACACATCCCCACACAGTCCACACAGCCCCACACAGCCCCACACAGTCCCACACAGCCCCCACACAGTCCCACACAGCCCCACACAGCCCCACACAGTCCCACACAGCCCCACACAGCCCCACACAGCCCCACACAGTCCCACACAGCCCCACACAGTCCCACACAGCCCCACACAGTCCCACACAGCCCCACACAGCCCCACACAGCCCCACACAGTCCCACACAGTCCCACACAGTCCCACACAGTCCCACACAGCCCCACACAGCCCCACACAGTCCCACACAGTCCCACACAGCCCCAAACAGCCCCACACAGCCCCACACAGCCCCAACACACAGCCCCACACAGCCCCACACAGCCCCACACAGTCCCACACAGTCCCACACAGTCCCACACAGCCCCACACAGCCCCACACAGCCCCACACAGCCCCACACAGCCCCACACAGCCCCACACAGCCCCACACAGTCCCACACAGTCCCCACACAGTCCCACACAGTCCACACAGTCCCACACAGTCCCACACAGTCCCACACAGTCCCACACAGTCCCCACACAGCCCCACACAGCCCCACACAGCCCCACACAGTCCCCACACAGTCCCACACAGCCCCACACAGCCCCACACAGCCCCACACAGCCCCACACAGTCCCACACAGCCCCACACAGTCCCACACAGTCCCACACAGTCCCACACAGTCCCACACAGTCCCACACAGTCCCACACAGTCCCACACAGCCCCACACAGCCCCACACAGTCCCACACAGTCCCACACAGTCCCACACAGCCCCACACAGTCCCACACAGCCCCACACAGTCCCACACCAGTCCCACACAGTCCCACACAGTCCCACACAGCCCCACACAGCCCCACACAGCCCCACACAGTCCCACACAGTCCCACACAGTCCCACACAGTCCCACACAGTCCCACACAGTCCCACACAGCCCCACACAGCCCCACACAGTCCCACACAGTCCCAACACAGTCCCACACAGTCCCACACAGCCCCACACAGCCCCACACAGCCCCACACAGCCCCACACAGCCCCACACAGCCCCACACAGTCCCACACAGTCCCCACACAGCCCCACACAGCCCCACACAGCCCCACACAGCCCCACACAGCCCCACACAGCCCCACACAGCCCCACACAGCCCCACACAGCCCCACACAGTCCCACACAGCCCCACACAGTCCCACACAGCCCCACACAGCCCCACACAGCCCCACACAGCCCCACACAGCCCCACACAGCCCCACACAGCCCCACACAGCCCCACACAGTCCCACACAGTCCCACACAGTCCCACACAGTCCACACAGTCCCACACAGCCCCACACAGCCCCACACAGCCCCACACAGTCCCACACAGCCCCACACAGCCCCACACAGCCCCACACAGCCCCACACAGCCCCACACAGCCCCACACAGCCCCACACAGTCCCACACAGCCCCACACAGTCCCACACAGCCCCACACAGCCCCACACAGCCCCACACAGTCCCACACAGCCCCACACAGCCCCACACAGTCCCACACAGCCCCACACAGCCCCACACAGTCCCACACAGTCCCACACAGTCCCACACAGTCCCACACAGTCCCACACAGTCCCACACAGTCCCACACAGTCCCACACAGTCCCACACAGTCTCACACAGTCCCACCCAGTCCCACACAGTCCCACCCAGTCCCACCCAGTCCCACACAGTCCCACACAGTCCCACACAGTCCCACACAGTCCCACACAGTCCCACACAGTCCCACACAGTCCCACACAGTCCCACACAGTCCCACACAGTCCCACACAGTCCCACACAGCCCCACACAGCCCCACACAGTCCCACACAGTCCCACACAGTCCCACACAGTCCCACACAGTCCCACACAGTCCCACACAGTCCCACACAGTCCCACACAGTCCCACACAGCCCCACACAGTCCCACACAGTCCCACACAGTCCACACAGTCCCACACAGTCCCACACAGTCCCACACAGTCCCACACAGCCCCACAGTCCCACACAGTCCCACACAGCCGCGCACAGCCCCACACAATCCCACACAATCCCACACAGTCCCACACAGTCCCACACAGCCACGCACAGCCCCACACAGTCCCCACACAGCCCCACACACAGTCCCACACAACAGTCCCACACACAGTCCCACACACAGTCCCACACACAGTCCCACACACAGTCCCACACACAGCCCCACACAGCCCCACACAGCCCCACACAGCCCCCACACAAACGCCCACACAGCCCCACACAGCCCCACACAGCCCCACACAGCCCCACACAGCCCCACACAGCCCCACACAGCCCCACACAGCCCACACAGTCCCACACAGCCCCACACAGTCCCACACAGCCCCACACAGTCCCACACAGCCCCACACAGTCCACACAGCCCCACACAGCCCCACACAGTCCCACACAGCCCCACACAGCCCCACACAGCCCCACACAGCCCCACACAGTCCCACACAGTCCCACACAGTCCCACACAGCCCCAAACAGCCCCACACAGCCCCACACAGCCCCACACAGCCCCACACAGCCCCACACAGCCCCACACAGTCCCACACAGTCCCACACAGCCCCACACAGCCCCACACAGCCCCACACAGCCCCACACAGCCCCACACAGCCCCACACAGCCCCACACAGCCCCACACAGTCCCACACAGTCCCACACAGTCCCACACAGTCCCACACAGTCCCCACACAGCCCCACACAGTCCCACACAGCCCCACACAGTCCCACACAGCCCCACACAGCCCCACACAGTCCCACACAGTCCCCACACAGCCCCACACAGCCCCACACAGCCCCCACACAGCCCCACACAGTCCCACACAGTCCCACACAGTCCCACACAGTCCCACACAGTCCCACACAGTCCCACACAGTCCCACACAGTCCCACACAGTCCCACACAGCCCCACACAGCCCACACAGCCCCACACAGCCCCACACAGCCCCACACAGTCCCACACAGCCCCACACAGTCCCACACAGCCCCACACAGTCCCACACAGTCCCACACAGTCCACACAGCCCCACACAGCCCCACACAGTCCCACAACAGTCCCACACAGTCCCACACAGTCCCACACAGCCCCACACAGCCCCCACACAGCCCCACACAGTCCCACACAGTCCCACACAGTCCCACACAGTCCCACACAGTCCCACACAGCCCCACACAGCCCCCACACAGCCCCACACTGCCCCACACAGCCCCACACAGCCCCACACAGCCCCACACAGTCCCACACAGTCCCACACAGCCCCACACAGCCCCACACAGCCCCACACAGCCCCCACACGTCCCACACAGCCCCACACAGCCCCACACAGCCCCACACAGTCCCACACAGCCCCCACACAGTCCCACACAGCCCCACACAGCCCCACACAGCCCCACACAGCCCCACACAGCCCCACACAGCCCCACACAGCCCCACACAGTCCCACACAGCCCCACACAGCCCCACACAGCCCCACACAGTCCCACACAGCCCCACACAGCCCCACACAGCCCCACACAGTCCCACACAGCCCCACACAGCCCCACACAGCCCCACACAGTCCCACACAGCCCCACACAGTCCCACACAGCCCCACACAGTCCCCACACAGCCCCACACAGTCCCACACAGTCCCACACAGCCCCACACAGCCCCACACAGTCCCACACAGTCCCACACAGTCCCACACAGCCCCACACAGCCCCACACAGTCCCACACAGTCCCACACAGTCCCACCCAGTCCCACACAGTCCCACCCAGTCCCACACAGTCCCACACAGTCCCACACAGTCCCACACAGTCCCACACAGTCCCACACAGTCCCACACAGTCCCACACAGTCCCCACACAGTCCCACACAGCCCCACACAGCCCCACACAGTCCCACACAGTCCCACACAGTCCCAACACGTCCCACACAGTCCCACACAGTCCCACACAGTCCCCACACAGTCCCACACAGTCCCACACAGTCCCACACAGTCCCACACAGTCCACACAGCCCCACACAGTCCCACACAGTCCCACACAGTCCCACACAGTCCCACACAGTCCCACACAACAGTCCCACACAGTCCCCACACAGTCCCACACAGTCCCACACAGTCCCACACAGTCCCACACAGTCCCACCAGCCGCGCACAGCCCCACACAATCCCACACAATCCCACACACAGTCCCACACAGTCCCACACAGCCACGCACAGCCCCACACAGTCCCACACAGTCCCACACAGCCCCACACACAGTCCCACACACAGTCCCACACACAGTCCCCACACACAGTCCCACACACAGTCCCACACACAGCCCCACACAGGCCCCACCCACACAGCCCCACACAGCCCCACACAGCCCCACACAGCCCCACACAGTCCCCACACAGTCCCCACACAGTC
>CM059578.1:12188641-12320830 GCA_030386875.1 Morinoia aosen
GGGGGGGGGGTGTATTATCGTTGTGTTGTGTGTGTATAATTATGGTGTGGTAAGTGTGTGGGTCATCATTGCAGTGTGTGTGTGGGGGGGGGGGGTGTATTATCGTTGTGTTGTGTGTGTATAATTATGGTGTGGTAAGTGTGTGGGTCATCATTGCAGTGTGTGTGTCATCATTGCAGTGTGTGTGTCATCATTGCAGTGTGTGTGTGTGTGGGGGGGGGGGTGTTTGTGTGTATTATCGGTGTGTTGTGTGTGTATAATTATGGTGTGGTAAGTGTGTGTGTCATTTCAGTGTGTTTGTGTAATTGCAGTGTCAGTTGATCATAACGTTTGATGAATAACAACTGTGGTCAAGAACTGAAAGCTTTTGAAAATCAGATCCTAATTTGAAAATTCAGAATCCTAATCGATTGCGAATAAATCGTGTTTGTATGACTTAAGTTATACAATTCGTTTTGGTTAACATCATCGATGATTTTTTCTACAGAAATATATTTTAGGTACATACAAAAAACATTGAAAATTCAGTATTTCTATTCACATATGAAAAAAAAACTATCAGTGTTTTTATTTCTGAAATGAAAAAGAAGCTGCTCATAACTCTCGTTTGAAACATGAACAGTGCATCGCTGTTAGGTAAGATGCACTTGTTAGGTAAGAAAGTTAGGTAAGAAAGTGCTTTTTTCATGTTGGTAAGAAAGGTTAGAATTTTTTATGTTAGATAAGAAAGGTAAGAAGGATGTTAGGTAAGAAAGGAAAGATCTGTGTATTTTCATGTTAGGTAAGAAAGAAAAGATCTGTGTATTTTCATGTTAGGTAAGAAAGAAAAGATCTGTGTATTTTCATGTTAGGTAAGAAAGAAAAGATCTGTGTATTTTTACCTAAGGTAAGAAAGAAAAAATCTGTGTATTTTCACGTTAGGTAAGGAAAAGGATCGCTGTGTATCTCTATTTAAGGTATATATGCACAAAACATAGACCCCTATGTATTTTTATTTAACGTAAGAAAATAGAACACCCGTGTGTATTTCTATTTAACGTTTACTGCCAATTGGGGATAAGAGTAAAACTCGGTAACTTGCCCATTGACGTATCGGTGTAAATGAACAGCAGTTCTATAACTTCAACATCTTTTTTTAAAGATATTTAAGCACACGAGGTTAAATATCGTCAGGCTGTAACATTTTCACATTTCTTAGGAGTAATACAATCTTTTTTTTAAGCACTAAAGTTGATTTTTAAACTGTTATATTTTACTCGACATGAGGGCAGCGAACGTGATTGAAAAGAAACCTTTTGTATTGCTATTCAAGGTAAGAAAAAAATACAGACCGCTAAGCTTTTGTATTTGACGGACATCTGTGCACACACAACACTCGCTCACCACACTCAGGTGTGGCTGAGCAAAGCAGGAAATAACAGTTCTGTACAATAAATGCTTCTCTTTTGATCAATGTTGCATCAAAAAAATCACAAAAAAACAAAGAATTCTAAAAAACTAAATAAGCTTTGAAGAATATGCCCCCTAAAATTCCTCAAAATACCTGAAAACCTCAAAAATCTGCTTAAATGTTAATTCTATTCTCATGTTATCGTTTGGATTTTCTCGGTTTTGTGTATATTTAATGCCGATACAAATTCAGAATACGCTGCATTGAACGTCGGGCTGGTTGTGGTTTCTTTTTTCCTGAATAATAAAATATTCGACCCAAGTCTTGTATTTTTATTACACGCGGAGAATTTACCGGATTATTATACCTATGCTATTAAATACCAGACTAGTTGTAGTATTGTACCCAAGTTATATATGTAATACCAGACTAGTTTTAGTATTGTACCCATGCGATATATGTAATACCAGGCTAGCTTTAGTATTGTACCCATGTTATATATGTAATACTAGACTAGCTTTAGTATTGTACTTATGTTATATAATACCTGTCTAGTTGTACTATTGTACCCATGCTATATATGTAATACCAGACTAGCTTTAGTATTGTACCCATGTTATTTATGTAATACCAGACTAGCTTTAGTACTGTACCCATGTTATATATGTAATACCAGACTAGTTTTAGTGTTCTACCCATGCTATATATGTAACACCAGACTAGCTTTAGTATTGTACCCATGTTACATAATACCTGACTAGTTGTCACAGTATTCCACTTCTGCCATAAAATACCAGTGCAGTCAATTAGTATCAAATTTCCCACGAATTCAAAATATGGAGAAATGTCGTGTAGGATATAAATGATGAATAGAAAATGGTTCACGGGTTGCAGAACTTGAACAACATTTTCTTTCATTTCTGAAAGTCTTGTTAAAGAAATTCTCTTTCATTGAATTAAAAGCGGATTCCTAGGCTACGATAAAATCTGCGTGAAATTTTCGTATACAAGAAATTTTAAACCGTGATATTCACGCAAGTTATTTAAAGCATGGTATTTATACTCAATTTGTTTGATGCATTGCGTCCTGCGTAATATCGATTAGTATTGTTCATTTTCCCCGTAATATCGAGTGATAATGTTCATTTGCCCCGTAATATCGAGTAATAATGTTCATTTGCCCCATAATATCGAGTGATAATGTTCATTTGCTCCGTAATATCGAGTGATAATGTTCATTTGCCCCGTAATATAGAGAGCTATTATTTGTTGGCCCGGTAATATTGATGAGTTCCCCATTTTACTGAGTTATATTATCAATTTCTCCTTAACATCGAGTAATATTGTTAATTTTTTCTAGTGAATTGGAAGTAATATTGAGTTTCTCAACAACTTCACTTAACTACCGTTTATTTCAACGCAACATTGGATAATACTGTTAATTAGACCACAATATTGAGCATTATTGTCGAGTTCCTTGGTCTCACCCAGGGCAAAACGAAGATGTACACACCCGCGAATAACTATTGAGTTTTCAAACGAGCAATTCAAGTATTTTGATTATTGGGCATACGACTAACGACATAATCTGACGTTTTGACACTGAAAAGCGTTTTGTGAAGATAAGTAAACTTGAAACATCTTTCGATACATGAAGGAAAAATAAAAATATGCAACGTTCGGAAGTTAAAGCTGTCAAATACAAGGTGTGTTAGTTAGATAAGAAAATTATACAACAGTAGTATAATTAACGAGTGCTCTTTGAGGCATTGTGGGTGGAATCAGCGTTGCCACATGGGCATTTTTTCTGTGCCAAACATTCAAGTTTGGGCTGTAGTTCAAATAAAGTGTACCTGACTACAGCTAACTCGTTTTAAATCAATGTGACCCAATACTGTTCTGTACATGTAATTCAGTGTACCTGAGAATAACTCGGTACAACTCGCTGTATTTCAATATAACTCGGTACAACTCAGCACAACTGAACTTGTAGATTGCCCTTACAAAAATACCTTTGTAAAAAACTCAAAAGTTTTGAATTTCGGCCTGAAAAAAAGCCTATATCGTGCCGTCGCTGCGAGCTTTCAAACCTAAAAACTAGAACATGTCTCCCGAACTCCGCCATAGTAAATAACTTACTCTTTTTCAAACAAACCTTCCTTTGGGAGGGATTGAGCTAATGTTATTATACATTGATTGCTCTACGCTGTGTTAAAATAACTGGATTGAAAATTAATTAAATTCAATCACTGAAATTGCTCGCTAAATTTACGAAATTAAAGAAAGGTGGCTAATATATGAATTTGATCGTATGTTAGAAAATTATAGTGATATATTTTTTAAATTAATTGCTTTCTCTTAACAATATCAGTTAATGGTACAGGATAAATGCAAGAAGCACTTCAATAACCACAAAGTCCATAGAGTAAATACACCTTTCATCATTCCTCGTATCGTAGATATGCTTATCAATAATTTTGATTTTTAAAATATAGTTTTTTAAAAGTCTACCTTAATGTTACATAATTATATGCAGCATAATTTCGCGTAATTATTTTCAGCCAAATTGATAATTATTTTAAAACACAAGTCAAAAGTATGTATCACACTCATCATTTCCATCTCATTATTTGCAACTCGTAATTTACCCTAGATACACCATTTACCCTAAGCTCCTAAGGACATTTAACCTTAGATTTCTAACGACAGAGACACCGCCAGCAACTACAGCAACACTGACAGCAACGAGTGATTATTTCCGCACCGTACACTAGTCACTCAGGACTAGTACACTAGTCACTCAGAACTAGTACACAAGTCATTGGGACTAGTACACTAGTCACTCAGGACTAGTACACAAGTCATTGGGACTAGTACACAAGTCATTGGGACTAGTACACTAGTCACTCAGAACTAGTACACTAGTCACTCAGGACTAGTACACTAGTCACTCAGGACTAGTACACTAGTCACTCAGAACTAGTACACTAGTCACTCAGGACTAGTACACTAGTCACTCAGGACTAGTACACTAGTCACTCAGGACTAGTACACTAGTCACTCAGGACTAGTACACTAGTCACTCAGAACTAGTACACTAGTCACTCAGGACTAGTACACTAGTCACTCAGAACTAGTAACTAGTAATTTTCACTTAGAACTAATTGCAGTTTGTACATGTAATGCCAGTCTAACGGCTCATTGTTTTGCCGGAGTATCAGTGATTTTAGCCTGGCCAGCTATAGAGTGGGATATGAGTGGGTGGACATAGACTGGGATGTGAGTGGGTGGATATAGAGTGGGATGTGAGTGGGTGGACAATGAGGGGGATGTGAGTGGGTGGACATAGTGGGGGATGTGAGTGGGTGGACATAGAGGGGGATGGGAGTGGGTGGACATAGAGGGGGATGTGAGTGGGTGGACATAGAGGGGGATGTGAGTGGGTGGACATACAGTGGCATGTGAGTGGGTGGACATACAGTGGCATGTGAGTGGGTGGACATAGTGGCATGTGAGTGGGTGGACATAGAGTGGCATGTAAGTGGGTGGACATAGAGTGGCATGTGAGTGGGTGGAAATAGAGTGGGATGTGAGTGGGCAGATGCACAGTGAAAAATGGAATAGTTTTATATTATGTGCGATATGAAACGCCTATATGAGTGGGATACGAAACTAACTCATTACGTATCGCTGCATGTGGGGTTAATATCATTAGCTACGACTCGTTAGTGAGTATGTGATGAATTACCCGTATATGTGGCAATGGTGGATGAACTGTGAGTGAATATAGGATTTGTAAACGAATTATGAGTCAATGAATAAATAAATTTTGAGTACGCAGCCGAAGAAGAAACTATGACTAGTAATATGATGGGTGGCAAATTTTGTATAAATTACGACTACACACATATGATGAATGATTCATGAGTAAGTAATTGGTGAATAAATGATGAGAACGTGCCATGAAAAATGAATGAGTACGTAAATGAATGTAGCCTAATTCATGAATGAAAAAATCAAAGATAAACTCTGAATAAATCAACAAATGCGGATAATTCAGAGCATGCAAAAATTTGAAGAAAATCATAAATGGTAAATAAATTATAACTAGAATTTCTTAATGTAATAAACTATGAATAATTAAATAATAACTTTGTTGTTATTGTCGTGTAATTAAGTTAACTTTTAATCATTAGCCATAATCACATAAATTATCGTGACGTAATATTAATTAATGATTGGCTATAATTTGAGTACAAAAATGTTCGTAATTAAGATTCATTAATAGCATTACACCAATGTTACTGATATTGTCGAGCCAATATCATTGTAGATATTATCGCGCGGATACACATCCAATTATTATTCCAGTCATATTGGAAATACTGAAATGAAAAGAAGAACAAATATAAAAAGGGAACACTCTTTTGATTATGAAACGTTTTCTTCTTTTCATTTTACGTATTACATTTCCAAAGATCGCTTTATTGACTCTATTATGGAAATATTAAGTTATCGATCAGAACATGTATTAATTTCCCTTACACGCCAGTTGTTTTACATAAATACATCCTTAAAAGTGTTTTTTTGTGCGCATGTCCAATTATATTCTACGTATTGTTCCACTCCAATTGTTCGACATAATATTTTACTTGAGATTCAAACACTTCTGCCAGCAGTTAATTTTTGATTAAGTGTGTTAGTAATTTAGTTGTGCTGAAGGCAAAAAAGTTAATTATGCTAGTTAGTTGATTAGTTGTGCTAAATGCACAGAAGTTAATTCGTAAGTGGATTATTCAATTGTGCTAGACACAAAAAACTTAGTCAGCTAATCGCGTTAGTTAGTTGCATCAGTAAATTAGAGCGCTACAACCACAAACAACAGGAGCAAGAACCTCATTCAGGGAAGTGAAGATGAACAAAAAGAGGACACGAGTAAAATCAAGACATGGTTATTTAAATACCTTACCTTACGTAAATTAAACCATCATTTTTTAGGCGAAGTGTATAGTTACTATGAGTATGCCGTGTAGTACTTCTGTGTTTGTATGTGTGTATGTAATTGAATGTTTGCCGTGTGCTCTAATTATTTGCTTCAATTAGGAAATGTGTGCGCTAATTTTGTGTTTGTGCTTTCATTGTGCCTGATGTGTTTTCTGTACACATATATGTTCTAATTATGTAATTATGCATGGTTAATATAAATTTATGAGCGCTTTTTATACATTTCTGTCTCAATTATATAATTATGCATGGTTAATATGAATTTATGAGCGGTTTTTATACATTTGTCTCAATTATATAATTATGCATGGTTAATATATATTTATGAGCGCTTTTTATACATTTCTGTCTGAATTATATAATTATGCATACTTATAGAACGAGAACTACGTGATATGTGGTTCACCTGAATGTAGAATTGCACTTTGTGTACCCTACCTGATTTCCTTTTGATGTCCTTGTCCTGTAAAGCAACTTCAAGCTTCACCGGTTTTAAAAAAACTATCAAATACATGACACTTCTTAGAGAAATGGATATAAGTAAAAGTTTTGCTTTTTGCAAAGTCCAACAATGAATAAAAGAGCAAAGAAAATCGCTTCAATAGAAATCATATTTCTTTAAAACAAACAATTCAATAAAAAGGAACGTTTCGACCAATTTTTGGTCATTTTCAACCATCTGAAAAATTGGTCGAAACGTTCCTTTTTATTGAATTGTTTGTTTTAAAGGAATATGATTTCTATTAAAGCGATTTTCTTTGCTCTTTTATTCATTGTTAGAGAAAAACTTGGAAAAACACAGCTGCTGTACATATACATATACGAGCTGCTGTACATATACGTAGGTTGCAGGTTAAACGGAATCCATGTATCTTAACTCTATCCTGTATATTAAATTTGACCAAATGAAACACTCGGGAATCGATATTTTTTGAATCACATCAACTTAATAAAACCAAAAACCTGCAGTAAACATCGTTTCTAAATTCGTGTAAACGTTCTTAATGTACCGTTCATTCCAGGCCAAAAACATCGCGCACAAGCTTCGAGCTATTCCAAAACGCTATTTCCAGAAGTTTTTCGTTATTGACAGAAATACTTCGTTATTGTGAAGAGTTCTTCGTCATTACAATCAGTTTTTTATTGTTACCAGAGTTTTTTCGTTTATTTTGGAATATATTCGTCATTTTCTGAAGATCTTCGCTATTTTCAAAAATTCCTCATTGCATTCAAGAGTTCTGCGTTATTTCCGAAAGTTATTTATTATTTTAAAAAAATTTCCCTGAATTCAAAAGTTCTGCATCATTTGGAAAGCTCGTCATTATCTGCGGAGGTTCTTCATTAATTTCAAAAATTATACAGTAATTTAAAAAAAAATCTTTATTTTTAAATAAAATCAATATTTTCAGAATTTATTGAAACATTCAGCTCTAGTTTCTTTCTGATTGGTGCGGATGAAGCGAAATTTTATTTGCAAAACCATTTCTGTGTCTGCAGAGAACAAAAATTAAAAAAATATATGAAGAAATGACCGGGAAAAAGGCGATAGTTCGCGCACCTCCCAAAACGTTCGGTAAGTGTTGTATGCGCTTATGTGTACTGTGTGCATATAGCTGTCATATAGTTATGTTGTGCTCATGTAAACTGTATTCGGCATGTTGCATAATGTGTCAACACACCACCTACATGACGCAGGTCAACACACCACCTACATGACGCAGGTCAACACACCACCTACATGACGCAGGACAACACACCACCTACATGACGCAGGTCAACACACCACCTACATGACGCAGGTCAACACAACACCTACATGACGCAGGTCAACACAACACCTACATGACGCAGGTCAACATACCACCTACATGACGCAGGTCAACATAACACCTACATGACGCAGGTCAACATAACACCTACATGACGCAGGTCAACATAACACCTACATGACGCAGGTCAACATAACACCTACATGACGCAGGTCAACATAACACCTACATGACGCAGGTCAACATAACACCTACATGACGCAGGTCAACATAACACCTACATGACGCAGGTCAACATAACACCTACATGACGCAGGTCAACATAACACCTACATGACGCAGGTCAACATAACACCTACATGACGCAGGTCAACATAATGTTCATAGATATTCCTTAATTATTTTATGTTATGACGCAGGTTAACATAACACCTACATGACGCAGGTCAACATAACACCTACATGACGCAAGTCAACATAACACCTACATGACGCAGGTCAGCATAACACCTACATGCTACCACCAGTTCTGAGACATACGCCATGCAGGTTCGATTGCTATGAGGCACAAGATATTCCCCATCATGCATACCTACATGAAGAGTTACAACTTTTCTAAATACCGTGAGCTTACCGTGATGTTATTTCGAATTTTACAATACCAGTTGTACACTGATTCAAAAACAATATTTATACGGTTATATCAACTGTACATCATCAGTGGTGTGTTGAACAGTGGTGTGTTGAACAGTGGTGTGTTGAACAGTGGTGTGTTGAACAGTGGTGTGTTGAACAGTGGTGTGTTGAATAGTGGTGTGTTGAACAGTGGTGTGTTGAACAGTGGTGTGTTGAACAGTGGTGTGTTGAACAGTGGTGTGTTAGAGGGTTGTGTAGATGGTCAAGTTGAAGCTTAAATCCTGAAATGGAACAGTTTACTCAATTTAATGAGAAGCTTGTTTTATGAGAAGCTTGTTTTATGAGAAGCTTGTTTTATGAGAAGCTTGTTTTATGAGAAGCTTGTTTTATGAGAAGCTTGTTTTATGAGAAGCTTGTTTTATGAGAAGCTTGTTTTATGAGAAGCTTGTTTTATGAGAAGCTTGTTTTATGAGAAGCTTGTTTTATGAGAAGCTTGTTTTATGAGAAGCTTGTTTTATGAGAAGCTTGTTTAATGAGAAGCTTGTTTAATGAGAAGCTTGTTTAATGAGAAGCTTGTTTAATGAGAAGCTTGTTTAATGAGAAGCTTGTTTAATGAGAAGCTTGTTTAATGAGAAGCTTGTTTAATGAGAAGCTTGTTTAATGAGAAGCTTGTTTAATGAGAAGCTTGTTTAATGAGAAGCTTGTTTAATGAGAAGCTTGTTTAATGAGAAGCTTGTTTAATGAGAAGCTTGTTTAATGAGAAGCTTGTTTTATGAGAATCTTCAATGAGAATCTCAATTTATGCACTGATTTAATCGAACCGTTCGTCATTTCAGAGCATGTCTGAAAAAATTTAATTCTGTTTAGCAAATTTAGTCTTGAAGATGAAAGCAAACTGAGTCTTGACGTGAAAGGTAAACATTGTCTGAAAGTGAGTTTACTTTCTCTTCAATGCTGATGCCGTTCGTTGAATCAGCTTCGTTTGGCAGCGATTCAATATGCTAAATTTTTTTCGGAAAGATATTAAAAATATGTTGCGATGAATTCTTCAAACTGATAACAATTTTTTCATTCAATATTCTATTTTTGAATTCAGTTACAGTTTTACCTAACGTAAAAACTCGTTTCGAAGCCTTTAAAAATCTTTTTATTTAAGGTTTCAAAATTTTTCAATTATCTAAATATTAAGTTTTCACGTATTGTCGCCACTATATATGAGAATCGTAAACATTCAATCTAAGTACAATATGTACAAAATCCTAGTATAACGGAATAACATCTAAAATACTCAATTCACTAATCAAATCGTAACCTATTAACCCGTGTTCGAAAAATTGCTATAGAAAATCGAACCCAATTTGCCTGTGAAAATTGTCTCTGTGAATATGAAACCCAAATTATCCATGTGAATATCGAACCCAAATTGTCCCTGTGAATATCAAACCCAAATTGTCCCTGTGAATATCAAACCCAAAGTGTCCCTGTGAATATCAAACCCAAAGTGTCCCTGGGAATATCAAACCCAAAGTGTCCCTGGGAATATCAAACCCAAATTGTCCCTGGGAATATCAAACCCAAATTGTCCGTGGGAATATCAAACCCAAATTGTCCGTGGGAATATCAAACCCAAATTGTCCGTGGGAATATCAAACCCAAATTGTCCCTGTGAATATCAAACCCAAATTGTCCCTGGGAATATCAAACTCAAATTGTCCCTGTGAATATCGAACCCGAATTGTCCCTGTGAATATCAAACCCAAATTGTCCCTGGGAATATCAAACCCAAATTGTCCCTGGGAATATCAAACCCAAATTGTCCCTGGGAATATCAAACCCAAATTGTCCCTGTGAATATCAAACTCAAATTATCCCTGGGAATATCAAACTCAAATTATCCCTGGGAATATCAAACCCAAATTGTCCCTGGGAATATCAAACCCAAATTGTCCCTGGGAATATCAAACCCAAATTATCCCTGGGAATATCAAACCCAAATTGTCCCTGTGAAAATCAAACCCAAATTGTCCCTGTGAATATCGAACCCAAATTGCCTCTGAATATCAAACTCAAATTGTCCCTGGGAATATCAAACTCAAATTGTCCCTGGGAATATCAAACCCAAATTTTCCCTGTGAATATCAAACCCAAATTGTCCCTGTGAATATCAAACCCAAACTGTCCCTGTGAATATCAAACCCAAATTGTCCATTTGAATATCAAACCCAAATTGCCTGTGAATATCAAACCCAAATTGCCTCTGGATATCAAACCCAAATTGCCTTCGAAAATATCAAACCCAAACTGTCCCTGTGAGTATCAAACCCAAATTGTCCCTGTGAATATCGAACCCAAATTGTCCCTGTGAATATCGAACCCAATTTGTCCCTGTAAATATCAAACCCAAATTGTCCCTGTAAATATCAAATTGTCCCTGTGAATATCAAACCCAAATGTCCCTGTGAATATCAAACCCAAATGTCCCTGTGAATATCAAACCCAAATGTCCCTGTGAATATCAAACCCAAATTGTCCCTGGGAATATCAAACTCAAATTGTCCCTGGGAATATCAAACTCAAATTGTCCCTGTGAATATCAAACCCAAATTGTCCCTGGGATTATCAAACCCAAATTATCCCTGTGAATATCAAACCCAAATTGTCCCTGTGAATATCATACCTAAATTGTCCCTGGGAATATCAAACCTAAATTGTCCCTGTGAATATCAAACCCAAATTGTCCCTGTGAATATCAAACCCAAATTGCCCCCGAAAAAATGATAGCATGTGAAAACAAACCCAACTAGTCCCGACAATATAGTCAAGAAATCTGCCAAAGAAATCTAACATTTGAACTGTCAGATATCTTGAGTGATGGCTATCATAATTGTTTACCCTCCAAACTAAAGGGAAAGTTCACCATACTTGTTTACCCTCCAAACTAAAGGGAAAGTTCACCATACTTGTTTACCCTCCAAACTAAAGGGAAAGTTCACCATACTTGTTTACCCTCCAAACTAAAGGGAAAGTTCACCATACTTGTTTACCCTCCAAACTAAAGGGAAAGTTCACCATACTTGTTTACCCTCCAAACTAAAGGGAAAGTTCACCATACTTGTTTACCCTCCAAACTAAAGGGAAAGTTCACCATATTTGTTCACCCTCCAAACTAAAGGGAAAGTTCACCATATTTGTTCACCCTACAAACTAAAGGGAAAGTTCACCATACTTGTTTACCCTCCAAACTAAAGGGAAAGTTCACCATACTTGTTCACAGTCTTAACTAAAACGACAACACATTGTCTCGTTCGCAAGCGTTCATAGATATTCCTTAATTATTTTATTCATTAAAAAACAAATTGCTCTTCTCGTGGTATTCGTCCTCTTCCTTACCGCTGCACATTCTGCTAAAATACCACATACGAGATTTACGTAAAATTTTTCGGAGCTTTTAATTTGTGCTCTGTTCAATTTGCACATTTTTCGATTCGTATAATGTTTCCAATTTTTCAATTTCCACAGTTCACAACTTCCTCAATTTTTAATTTTCACCATGTTCAATTTTCACAATTTTCAATTTGCACGATTTCCATTGTTACAATTTTAGAGATGCGTAGTTTTCGATGAACGCTCTTGCACAGTTAATTATATTGATATTCTAATCAACCATAATTTTTAGCTAGAATACATCCTTTAAATTAGATTACATCATAATCTATTTTCAGCCCTTCAACCCACAACAAAAGTACTTCCGAGAGAGAAAGAAAAAGGGAACCATTTGTTATGAAGTTGAGGGAACGATAAATCTATGTACAAGGTGTGTCCCCCACAACCAAAGTGAAGAAACATCAATACTGAGAGAAACTTATATAACATTAAAATTTGAAAAAAATTAATTGAAGATGAATGAAAATACAGCCGTGAACCGAAAAATAAGATCTGTAAAGATTGAAAAGAATATTCCATTCAACAAGATGAACCCCTACCAAACTTTCAGCTTCGGACCTTACGTCTTCCTCCTATGAATGCTAATACTAATAGATCCAATAGTTGTCTATCTGAAGAGGAATGGCTGCCTTTTTTCGATGCAAAAGTGTTACAGTATTTCCCTGTACAGAATGTTGTACCTAGCAGCAAGTCAAGGATTTTGTTGTTCTATTTACTGATGAGTTGTGAAGTATTTAATCCTCTAATTCCCTTGCCAGTAATGTTTAATAACGAACGAAAATTACGAAAGCTGATGATTTTGATCTCGAAAACGACGATTCCGACTATGAACACGATAATTTAGACGATAAAAACGATGATTTGGATGATGAAAACGGGTTAATTTTCATCGAAACTTCGTTGTCGGTAAAATGATATGAAACCTTTTTCATCTCAAGTAAAACGTTTACCTGTTGAATGGTATCAATTTCTTTTCATTAAATTTAAAAATAGCATGAAAATATTGTTGCCACTTACATTGCTTGTGAAAAAATAGTTGCAACGGCCACAGAAGGAGTCGTGACAGAAGTTTTTCGTATTCCGCTTATACCTTTTTGGCCTTCATATTTTTTTTTACATTTTTAGCCTTCATATTCCCTTCATTTTTCAATTTCAGCTTTCATTTCACCTCAATTTTTCAGCCCTCATTTTTCATTTCAGCTTTCATTTAATCATCTTTTCTACGTTCATTTTTTAACCTTTTTTCCATGTTGAGCTCCAGTTTTACATTTACTAATTAGACTACATTTTTTCTTGATTTTTCAAACCTTAATTATCTCTAAAGCCTTAATTTTTCAAATCTTATTTTTTTATTTATAGCCTTCACTGCTGATATTTGCTGTACCTCTCGCTGCTGCTGTTCACTGCCTCGCACGACGCTCGTCTCATACCAATACCGGGATATTTTTTCATTGTCAACGCCGGGATATTTCGTCTCAAGCTAATATCAGAATGATATTTTGTCTCACGTCAATACCACGATAATGTTTCTTCACTGTTAACAGCAGGAAGATATTTTCTTCATTGTCAACAGCAGGCGATATAATCTCAAGTCAACAGCAGGAAGATATTTTCTTCATTGTCAACAGCAGGATATATCATCTCAAGTCAACAGCAGGATGATATTTTCTTCATTGTCAACAGCAGGATATATCATCTCAAGCCAACAGCAGGATGATATTTTCTTCATTGTCAACAGCAGGATATATCATCTCAAGTCAACAGCAGGATGATATTTTCTTCATTGTCAACAGCAGGATATATCATCTCAAGCCAACAGCAGGATGGTATGAGAGCACAGGATCAGCGTCACTAACACTGCCTCCCAATTCACGGTCTTCGCGGCCGCTCCACCTGAAAAGAATAAAACAACTGAATCATTTTGACGTATTTTTTTAATTGTGTCTGATTACTGGTGGTAGTTGTATATTACTAAACTTTTTATAATGCGTATTTGCTTCAAGGTAATTGTTCAAATGGTTTTTCATCCCGCTCGAGCAATGTTAATTTCTTTTAAATCAATTTTTAAGATTATTTCGAGAAAAACTCATATCATTACTGTTTTATGCATTCTAGAAGTGCTGCAGAGTGTATGATTGGACTTAAAACTGAATTTAGTTTTGAAAATACAAAAAAATCAAAGTTACAACTCAAGTTTCTTGTTGAATCTAATTTTAAAAATCATACATACATAATAGCTAAATATTTTGAAAAAAATCATGGTTTGTGGACAGGAAGATGTCCGTGTTTGAGAATACAAATTTCAATTTCATTGAATTTTCTAAAAATCAGATATTATTATCAATAATATCATTAATATTATTATTATTATTATTATTATTATTATTATTATGATTATTAATATATTATTCATTATATTACATACAAAATCCGTATTATTTCCCAAAACCGTGGTAATTTTTTGAGGAAGTGGGTACTGTTGAAAATTTGAAAAATATCAATTATGCCCAGAAAAAATACTGACATGTCATTGAGTTCAGTGACTAATGAATTTATTAAACTATTTAGCGACTGTACAGGTTGTGTTTCCTCTAATGTACTGCACAGAATGTTCTTTATCGAAGCAATGCAATTCCAAAAAACATACCCGCATCAAGTTTAGTTAAAGATTTTAGAGAGCAGAATCTATAAAAATCCCTTCGACTTTTCTATAAACTCGCAACGCCTTCCGCGATGTTTGATGTATATCGTTATGATAATTTGTATAACTATGATTAGTTATATATATACATACATACAGCGCGAAAAAATATAAGACTTCGGTCCCCTGCATTGTTGAATTATTCTAAACACTCCCAAAGCCTTCCATGCCGTCTGCTTAAAGTATGATGTAATTAATTATGATTATACATATGTATATATATGTGTATATATATATATATGTATGTATAATCATAATTAATACTTATCATACTTTAAGCAGACAAAAATATATATTACATCTATTTATATGTTTAGTAAATATATATATCAATAGCTCAAAGTCATATCACCCCCAGAAACAATTACTGAGTCTGTTGGCGCGGTAACTTATAAGTCACGAGTTCGATTCCCATGAACTCCCTGTACATTTATAAATATATATATATATATATATTATATTTAACACGCAAAAACTAAAGCTCTACAGTCCCTTTGCGTCTGACCTCGCATTTGAATTGCTTCAAAAAACTTGGACCCACCCACCTCCGCAACCTGACAACAATTAACCAATTATAATCAACCATACAATCTCATTTCTATGAAATTTTCCTTGCGTAATTTTTTATATATATTCTTTAAACGATATTTCAGCCACCGCTGTTTGTTTTAGTAAAACAATATAAAAATAAATCAAAAACAAACTTCTATAAAAAAGCGCAATAAAAGTTACTTCTAACAATGACGCTGAATGGAGCTTGTGTTTCACAGTAATCGTGCTCTAAATTACGGTAATCTCACCGAATAAGGAATACCCGGTCGTGTACTGAAAAATTACACATTAATCGTACCGAATATGAAATCCCACTAAAAATAGCCCTTTAATCGCACCGCACAATAAATCGCATTAAATACTAGCCTTTTAATCTCACCGAATGAGAAAGCGCACTAAAAACTACCACTTAATCTCATCGAAGAATGAAGACCCAGTAGCGCACTGCAAAAGAGCCTTTTAATCTTACTGGATGATTTAATCTTTATCTTACTGAATACCTGGTAGCGCATGCACTGAAAAATAGCCCTTTAATCTTACCAAACAAGGAAAAATAGCCATTTAATCTCCCTGAACTAGGAAAAATTTCACTTTCATCTCCTTGAGCTAAAAAAAATGAGCTAAAAAAATAGCACTTTAACTCACCAAAAGCACCACAAAAAAATAGCCCTTTCATCTCACCAAATAAAAAACACACCAAAAAACAGCCCTTTAGTCTCCCCAAATAAAAAAAACACCCAAAAAAACAGCTCTTCAAGCTCACCAAATAAGGAGTAGCCAGGACTTCTTCTGAGCTCCTCGGGCACGTCGACATTGACGACGAGCTCGGTGTCCTGCCAGTAGATGTCCGGCACGGACGCAGTGCACCGGACCAAAATAAATCCGGGCCGCGCGAGAGGCAATCCGGCGTTGAAGCGCAGCGTTTGAAACGTTCGGTTCAATCCCGTTAGAGGATCCAACTCGACTCTGGCGTCGCTCAGGTGGGATGGGATCACCTGCAGTCAAGGCCATCGAATTAAGGAGGATCTGATGCTGCTGCTGCTCCAGGCTCGGACTCGTTGCGCTCAAATTAAGCACGCGAAATGGAGTGTTGCTTCATCCGGCTCGACTCGGTCGCTACTTCAAATATGTTTTGGGTCATGGAGATGAGCAGAATTGGGTGTTTGGTGATGTTTTCACCAGGTTGAGTTGTGTGTTTAGTGATGTTGTCAAGCTGAATTATGTGTTAAGTGATGTTGTCAAGCTGAATTATGTGTTAAGTGATGTTGTCAGCTGAATTATGTGTTAGGTGATGTTGTCATCAGCTTGGGTTGTGTGTTTGGTGATGTTGTCATCAGCTTGGGTTGTGTGTTTGGTGACGTTGTCAAGCTGAATTATGTGTTTGGTGATGTTGTCAAGCTGAATGATGTGTTTGGTGATGTTGTCAAGCTGAATGATGTGTTTGGTGATGTTGTCAAGCTGAATGATGTGTTTGGTGATGTTGTCAAGCTGAATGATGTGTTTGGTGATGTTTTCAAACTGAATGATGTGTTTGGTGATGTTTTCAAACTGAATTATGTGTTTGATGATGTTGTCAAGTTGTATTACGTGTTGATTAATGTTAAGTTGAATTAGGCGTTTGGTGATACCAATTCGAGTTATTGGCTTGATGAAGTTGGTATTTTGAAACACATGTTAGATGAAATCCGCAATTTGAATAATTTGATGCATAAAATTAGCAATTTGTATTAATTATTTATTTAAATTTTAAAATTGGGAAATAGGCATTTTCAACTATTTGCTGGATGAATTGACAATTTCTGCTAGTTAAATTGTCTGCAAGAATTATTAGGTTGTTTGCAAGGTTGAAAAATGACTTTACGTTGATCGAAATTTATCTATAAAATTTGGATCATCAGGAAATTTAATGACAATAGAATAAAGAGCAAAATTTATGGCTACTGGGAACACTATTCATAATGTTAACATATTATGGTGGACATAATTCATGGTGTAGATTAGCGATTAGACTAGATGCGAGTTTAAGGCTCATTAACCGTAATAAAGGCATTCCAAAGAGAGGAAAGAGGAAGGCCCCGTTTAATGCAGAGTTAGTTAAGGGAACACAGGATTTATGCACAATAATTGATGATGTACACAATTCACCTATGTGTAGGTGCAGGATGCTGATTCATTCGCAATTTCTTCCTAAAGTGGTTTAATCATTTCCATATTATCAAAATCTTGTTCCAGAACAAACCCAATAAAGTGATACATATTTACGTACATTATGATTATAAATATATTATATTTATTCTCTATCTCGACAACAGCGAGTAACATTTGTTACTCACGGAATATGTCTAAGCGAGAATGAGAAGCACATGCGTTCTTTTAAATTTTAAAGAATACTTTCATGATATCTGTAAATTAAACTCGGACTTCTTCATGTGAACGTCCCTCTCCAAGCTGTCGTACGCTTCACTCGTTACGTTATTAATTTTCCTGTAATTAATTTGAATTTCCATAACTGGAGACTGTTTCAATAAATCAATTCTTCACAACGTTAGAAGCTGAGTGGCACCAGCTGTTATTGTTTTTTACATTTTTTTAACCCATTTCGCTTCATTTAACATTTTTTACATTCGCATTACATATCACGGTTCGTCCCATTGTTTCTTACAATTCTCTGCTTAAATTTATAACACACTTCTTTTCCTTAAATTTACGTGCTATTTTTTGCCTCAATTTTAAACTTTATTTTTTTGCTCTCTTCTATCACATATTTTCTCTATTCCAATACCCAGTTTCTACCGTACTTTTCCTTCGCTATTTTCACTTCATCTCTACACTATTTTTGCCTTATTCAACACACCAATTTTGCTTTATTTTCCATTCACTAATTATGCCTTAATTTAACTGTCTCTGTCTAGATTGCTTCCTATTTCCACCATAACCTGGATCAGTTTATTCTTTGTATTAATAACAAAAATATACTTCTACGTTTATTTATGATCTATTTCATCTCTTGTATTTATTATATATAAATTCCAATGTATCCAACATTAAACATATATTCAGGTCATTTTATACAGGTCCAAAATTCCCTAAACTAATTCCCTCAATTCCCTAAACACACTTAATTCCCCTAATTCCTTTAATTCCTTTATTTACCTCAATCCCCTCCATTCCCATAATTCCCTTAATTTCCTTATTTCCCCCAATCCCCTCAATTCCCCTAATTCCCTTAATTTTCTATTTATACCCTTAATTCCTTCAATTCCTTTAAATCCCCTAAATTCCTTTATTCCTTCAATATATGTTGTCGGGAGCAGTAAATGTGCTGATGCCCATGAAATGACATTTGTACCCCTAGCTGACAACTTTCTCTTTCTTCCCATCAGAAATGATTTTCGTATTGTGAGTCAGTATTAGTCTCCCTTAACACATCAAAGATGTTCAAAGAGAGGAAGGAACAAATATCCCTGATGCAGTAGCACTGCCCCAAAATTTCAGTTAGTGCATCCACACCACCCCAAAATATCCCTTGATGCATCCACATTGCCCCAAAATATCCCTTGATGCAGCCACACTGCCCCAAAATATCCCCTGATGCAGCCACACTGCCCCAAAATATCCCTTGATGCAGCCACACTGCCCCAAAATATCCCTTGATGCAGCCACACTGCCCCAAAATATCCCTCGATGCAGCCACACTGCCCCAAAATATCCCCTGATGCAGCCACACTGCCCCAAAATATCCCTTGATGCAGCCACACTGCCCCAAAATATCCCTTGATGCAGCCACACTGCCCCAAAATATCCCGTGATGCATCCACATTGTCCCAAAATAACCCTGACGCATCCACACTGCCCCAAAATATCCCGTGATGCATCCACACTGCCCCAAAATATCCCGTGATGCATCCACACTGCCCCAAAATATCCCGTGATGCATCCACATTGCCCCAAAATATCCCTGACGCATCCACACTGCCCCAAAATATCCCGTGATGCAGCCACACTGCCCCAAAATATCCCGTGATGCATCCACATTGCCCCAAAATATCCCTGACGCATCCACACTGCCCCAAAATATTCCGGGATGCATCCAACTTAGCTGCATCCATCATCTCAAAAATTCTTTTCGATGGACTGTTTTACCAAAAAAGAACCTAGCGTGTCCTAAAAAGACCCATGTCCACCTTGCCCCAGAAGGAAAGAAAACGCCCACCTTGCCACTGGCAAACCAAGTATCATCATGCCCCATAAATAAACCGCACCCACCTTATCCATGAAAAATGAAGCATCATCTTCCCCAGAATAGACAGCGCCCACCTCGCAGTTGAAAAAAACGATACATCAAGTAGCCCCAAAAAAACACGTCCATCTAGCCCTCTAAAAACGCACAATCATTATTCCACTCAAAAAAAAACACTCACCTAGCCCCAGAAACAAAACACTATCTTGCCCCCAACCCCCAGAAAAAAAACCTAGCCCCCAAAAAACACGCCCACCTTGCCTACAAAAACCTATCCCCACTTACCATAACAAGAAAGCGCCCTACTTGCAATGAAAAACTGTTCCCACTTGCCTTAGAGAAGGAGGTACGCACCTTGCCCCCGTTGAGGGTGAAGGCGAGGGTGGGGTGGGGGGCAGAGGGGGGCGAGGTGCAGGTGAGCTCCACCTCCGCGTTGAGGGGGTACAGGGGGCGCGCCCCCGTGATGGTGGGGGGCGACCGGGGGGGCACTGCTCAAGTTGAGATAAAGTCTGCCCGTCAGCATCACGACAGATCCAATCAATCAACATCACTAACAAACAATCAAATCAACATCACTAACAATCAAATCAAATCAACATCACTAACAATCAAATCAAATCAGTCAATATCACAATCGATCCAATACAATTATGAACCAACCAATCAAATACAATCATAAACCAACCATTAAAATGCATTTAGCGTTTATAAGCCAACCAATCGAATGCATTCATACACCAAACTAATCAAATACATTCATACACCAACCAATCAAATAACATTCATAAACAAACCGATCAAATACATTCATAAACCAACCGATCAAATAGATTCATAAATCAACTAATCAAGTACATTCATCAACTAACTAATGCAATGTATTTGTTAAGCAACCAATCAAATACATTGATAAACCTACCAATCAAGAGCATTCATAAACTAACCAATCAAATACATTCATACGCCTTTCTAATAACAAACGAGACCCATGGAATTTCCAAAACTTCGTGTATTGAAATTTTGAAACGTATCATGGCTTGGCATGATTTTGTTTTTTAGTGGAGTAGATTTCAACTAAAATAAAATTGTGGATTTATTGCGTGAAAGAGAACTGCAGAGGTAATGACACCTGAATTATAGACATACTCATCACACAATTCCGATAGTTCAAGTTTAAAAGAGTATTCAATATTTTTTATAACCAATTTTAGCGTCCTACATTTCATTCAAACTAACGAGTTTCAAAGAAATAAAGCATTAGTTTTCATTTTTGATACGGGTTAACTTCTGCATAATATTTACAGCGAAAGAACACGGTTTAAAATGGTGATTGAATATTTCATCATTTTACGGTTTAAACATCGTCAACTTTTTCAGCGGTAAAATGATGTTATTTGGCGTAGAATTACGAAAAATGGGTAAAACTAAAAATATATAATAATAAACAAGTTGTTTAAAAATAATAAAGCGGGTTTTGTTACAAACATCGGAGATTACATTCACAAATTACACGTGCAGTTTAGAGTACTGCAATATATGCAGAAACAGGAACTAGGAGACATGAACAACTTCACTCACACACTCGTAAGTGGGCGAAAATTCTTCAAATACACCAATAAAAAAAAGTTTCCTGAACCAAAAACAGAACTTGAAATATATGCCCTTAGGAGTGAGAATTCAGTTGATGTGTTCAGACGATTCCATTTGAATGAAATAGAGTAGGGCTGCATGGCTTCGCACTTCGACTGCTTCAACTTAAATTGAAAGTCAATTGTTAGAGAAATATTAAAAATAGCAAACATTAACTGGATGGTACCATCATTTAGTTTTCATTCAGTATTTAAAAAAATGAGTATGTGATTACTGGTCGATCAGCATCATTACGAAAACTCCCTCATTGACCACCGGTGGCTCACGTCGTTGGGACAGTCTTAATGAAATGTAAATGTACCGGAAACTTGACGCCTCTACACCAAATACGGTCAATATCATTAAAATAAAAGGGCGCATACAATACATACAAGCTAAACGCTCGACACTATGCGCTCATCAAAAAACTCAATTACTCAACACTCAATGCTTATAAGAACTCGAGTACTCAATACTCTGCGCTCATCAAAAAACCTACTGATGCAACAAAAATATATATATTAGAAATAGAGCATACGGAAGCTAAATACTCACCACTCAGCGCTCATCAAAAAAAACTTACAGATGCCACAAAAACGGAGAAGGTATGGGGGAAAACGGCCTAATACGCTAGAAATCAAATACATACAAGCTAAATACTCAACACGCAGCGCTCATCAAAAAAAATTACAGGTCCCACAAAAATACATTAGATAAAATGCATATGGAACCCACATACCACTCAGCGCTCATCAAAAGAAAAGCCTACTGATGCCCCAAAAACAGGGAAGGGTCCAGGAAAACGGCCCCATACAGAGCTGGGCAATTACGGGGCCACACAGAGCTGTCACGGCCAGCATCATTGCTTGCTTCAGCGGCATTAAACATTTGACGAAAAAATCCACTCAGAATTTGCATGCAGGGACTGAGGTAGGCAGCAGCGATATGGACCGGGCAGAATAAAAAACTCCGAGGTAAATCTAAGTCTTCAGCGTAGACGCACTTTATCGGGTGGAAAATTGTCGAAGAAGATGAAACGTTTGCAAATTTGGTCTTGTTTTATCACGGGTATTTTTGAACATTTTCTTCCGTTTTATGAACGAATTATTTTTTCCTGTGTAAATGAGAAGTTTGACATGAGATTACCCGATTTTATGAACCAAGTTTCGACCAACAAAGATCACTATGGAAAAATCCATTTTACTCTTTCAGACATAAGGAAAAAATAAACTTACTGAAATGACATCTCGTGTACTTCTAATTGAAAATTCTTCAATTCTGATACTAAATAAATCCTATGTGTCAAATTGGGTTGTACGACTCGACATAGCTTTAAAATGAAGGTAATAGCAAAGAATATCAATTTAAAAGACATTTTGTTAAGAACGAACGTTTCGACCCCTAAAGTCATCCTCAGCGGATGTCTGAAGAATACACGGAAAATATACATTCATAAATTGAAGAATAACTACACAAAAAATAATAACGTAAGAAACTTTAAACAGAAGCTATTTTTAAGGAGTGGGACGACTGCATATCGTTTAGATCAGGTTGTAAGCGGCCATTGAAGAGGGATTCGATAATACGTAAATCAGTGACTGAGATAGCAGAACTTAAGATGGAAAAGTCTTGCTGTAGAACGGGAGATTTACACTGATCTGAATGAATTCGTATAGCTGAGTGAGGTGGCTTGCTCAGGTGATTACCGGTTCTGAAACTCCTTCGAATATGCTCAAATACTCTACATCTTAGTGCGCGTGTGGTAGAACCAACATACACAGACCCACACAGTGGGCAACAATATTTATACACGATAGAGGAGAGCATAGACATAGGTAGTTTATCTTCGAATGAAAACAGAGTACCGATTCCAAAATTGTTCACTAATATAATCTGGAGGTCAACACACGTAAAATATTTCATTGTGAGAGAGAGTAATTTCTTCTGCAGCTTCTCGGACTGAAAACCAAAGAACGGCATCGACACGTACAGTTTCTTTTTCTCTACTGTCATCGGCAGCGTAGCAGAATTACATTTGGTTTCTGTCAGTGCCCGAATACATCTATTGGAGTAAATGAAGCGGATAGCCATTGTTCAAAAAAATGGTTTAAAAAAATTTGTATTTATAATCATTTACACGCCTCTCAACGTACACGCCTATGCCATAGGGCAGGTGAACACACCTCTCAACATCATGCCCTACTAAAGCTCTATTACTGCCGTATTGAAATAACTTTATGATGTCTTCAATGGGTATAACCCTAGATGTAACAATAACGATACTTTCAGTTGTATTTAAAATCGGAGTAACTGAAGAATTAACAAACTCTATATCAATTTGACAAGCCCATTGCGCTGCTTTTTGCACTGGAGAATCGCGAACGAGTTACTTAAATGTTCGGATCGATACCCGTAGACTTTCTTTCATTTCAATGCACGTACATGGAGATACTTAAATCTTAGGAGTAATGCCCGTAGATTTTAGTTTGATTTTGTGTCACGAGATATAGGAGACACTAAAGTTTCGCGAAAAAAAATACCCGTAAGCTCGCAGGATATTTTTATAGCAGTCAGATGGCTCGAAAAAAGCTTGAAACTGATGAATTACGTGGACTGAAGATAATGTTCAATTTCCTAAGTACCTCCAGAATATTACGTTCTCCTGTTCGCTTGAATACATCGCAGAGAACACCAATACCTTGCACCATTTGTCCCATTCAGAGAGTCTCCTTGACGACATTAACGAGGCTAACGCGCAGAAAAATTGAAAGGTACGCTTGACAAAATGGATAATTATTACAAGCGGAATGATTGGAGAGAAGCCTTGACAAAATTAATAAAGTTTACCCACAGAAAAATTAGAGAGCACCCTTGACAAAAATAAGGTTTACGCGCAGATAATTTGGAGGGTTACTTCGACTAAAACTAATAAAGTCTACCCTCGGAAAAATGAGAAACCAGCCTCGACGAAAATAAGATTTACCCGCAGATAGATTAGATTAGATTATTAGTTAGATTAAGCCTCCCTATCCGCAAAAAAGGCAACCAAAGAGAGGAAGGAAGAAAGCACCATTTAATATGGAGTTAAAGAAACGCGGAATCGATGCAGAAAGGGCACAGAAACAGAAAGCAAAGAAAGAAGTTCATGAAACAAGAAAAAGTTAAAGAAGAAAGTAGTAGGTGCTGAAAAACAGGACAGCAGTGAACCGAAAAAAGATGGTCCGTAACAAAACAAAAATCTATGTTATTTTAACAAAATGAAAGCCTACCTAACCGTTAGCTCTGGCCCTCACATAGTCCCCCTGGGAGCATTAATTCCCATAGATACAATAGCTGTATCCCCATGAGGGAGTTACACGCAGATAATTTGGAGGGTAAGCTTGTCAATATTAGTAAAGTTTACTCGCAGAAAAGTTGCGCAAAAAAATCCATATTCCCACCACCCGCAACCTGTAAATTGTCACGGAACACAACTTGGATGTAAACAGTTTGGTAAGAAGTAAAAAAGACGAAATCAAAGTGAACAATTCTTTTGTTAACGAATAGAAATACTAACTCAATACAGAACTCTGGAAATGCCATCTCTCTCACACTCTCCCTCTCTCACTCCCTCTCTTGATCTCCTAAATCTAGTAGTCTCTCAAGCAGCTCCAAAGGCTCACGGAGACATGCTCGTGTAGACATGTGCAGACAAACCTGTGCAGGTATACATGCTCAGGTAGACATGCGCAGGCAAACATGTGCAGGTATACATGCTCGTGTAGACATGTGCATATATACATGCTCGCGTAGATATGTGCAGACAAACACGTGCAGGAATACATGCTCGTGTAGACATGCGCAGACAAACATGTGCAGGTATACATGCTCGGGTAGACATGCGCAGACAAACATGTGCAGGAATACATGCTCGTGTAGACATGCGCAGACAAACATGTGCAGGTATACATGCTCGTGTAGACATGCGCAGACAAACATGTGCAGGAATACATGCTCGTGTAGACATGCGCAGACAAACATGTGCAGGTATACATGCTCGGGTAGACATGCGCAGACAAACATGTGCAGGAATACATGCTCGTGTAGACATGTGCAGACAAACATGTGCAGGTATACATGCTCGGGTAGACATGTGCAGGTATACATGCTCGGGTAGACATGTGCAGGTATACATGCTCGGGTAGACATGCGCAAACAGCCATGCTGAGAAAAGTATAATTTTTTATCTTTATTTGATAAATCTCGTACATATTGCTACAACGAGACTGACTGTCTTCATTATTGGTGTTTTTATGCTTGTGCGCGGTGGAGTGGCCGAGTTTAGTTAACTTTCTCTCATTCCATAAAGGAAATCAATAATTAATACCTAACAAACGAGTCAATATAAGTAAACTCAATGTGGTCTTTGGTCTAAGAAATTATAACAATAAACAGACGAGACCATTTAAAATATTCATTCAATCTAAAAAGTTTATATGAAAAACAGATTAATCAACTTAAATAAATTTCGTATGGTCTTCCGTTTAAAAAGAATGCTAATAAAAAAAATGAGTTATTCTGAACAAATGAAAAACATTTCATGTTTTTTATCGTGAATAAAGACAATAATTTTACGAAAACGGGCACGAATATTACTGACTCTTTCTCCGTCAGTAAAAATTAATCTAAAAAAAATAGTGAAAAATAAACAAGCGGGTCCATTTCAACGAATTTGACATACTTCATGCCTATCACTTCGAATAAAAAAATTAGTTTTCAGCCACGGGACCGTACATTACCAGGGCATTTCTATCTAGGTAAAAAATTTTATTAAGGATATAGTCTGAAAAAAAATAATAAAAATTAAACAGATGGATCAATTTCAAAATATTTTACGCTTTTTATATTTCTCACTCTGAATAAACAATAAATGATTGCTCGAAGATCAGCCTGTAGTCTGAAAAACAATGCTAAAAATTAAACAGAAGAATTAATTTTAAGAAATTCCACGTACTTTATACTCCTCACTCTGAAAAAAGAAAATTTCTTCTCTGATACGGCACCGAACATTCTAATAGATTTTACTTCAGTATGTGGGCACGTACGCACGTGCATTGTGCGTCAGAATACGTGAACAAAAAATTACGTGAACGAAAAAATACGTGAACAAAAAATACGTGAAAAAGGTTTTGAACAAGAAATATGTGAACAAAAAAATACGTGAACACAAAATTGCGAACAAAAGAAACGAAGTCGATGCTCAGGTGTCACCAGAACGCGCCTCTCAGCCTGCGTTAGAAATTCTAAATTTCCCTTTACTTTGAATGCGCGTCACTGGGAATAAATTTACATTCTAAAATGCGAACCGTTACAGAACGGCTTAGTGTCTTTTTAACATTTTCCCAAAACCAGCTGAGTGCGTTATGACTTTTTCATGTTCAAGTGCTTTATTTAGAAAAGGTTCAGAAATTGAGGCTGTTCAAGTTTCCCCTAAATTTTTTTCGAATAATCAAATCATTTTTTTCAGGATGCGGGACACTGAGTAACAAAGTTCACATTCGAATGATTATCATTTTTTTCGTTTATTTTTCTTAGAGGTTTTAGTCTTAGTTTTGATAATTCTGTTATTTACATTAGCAAGTCAAGTTCAACAGAAAAAAATAAGCTCACAAAAATTACAAGTATCATTACCATTACGTTATTTATTTAAATACTCCAAAAAAAATAGACCATTGAAAAAAGAATTAATAGGTGCTGGAAAACAGGACAGCAGCGAACCGAAAAAAAGATGGTCAGTAGCAAAACAAAACCCTCTTCTATAACAACAAAATTGAGGCAAACATAAGTTTCAACTCAGGACCTCATATAATCCCCCAAGGAGTACTTATTCCCGTAGATCCATTAGTTGTATCTCCCTGAGGGTCTGGTAAAACCTAATGAAACTTTCTGGAATGTGAAGGTTGAGCTAATTAGCTACTGATAATGTGGAGGTTGAGCTAATTAGCTGCTGATAATGTGAAGGTTGATCTAATTAGCTACAGATAATGTGAAGGTTGGGCTAATTAGCTGCAGATAATGGGTAGGTTGACCTTATTAGCTACTGATAATGGGTAGGTTGAGCTTATTAGCTACTGATAATGTGAAGGTTGAGCTGAATAGCTACTCATAATGTGAAGGTTGAGCTAATTAGTTACTGATAATGTGAAGGTTGAGCTAATTAGCAATTGATTATGTGAAGGTTGAGCTAATTAGTTACTGATAATACGAAGATGAATTAATTAGCTACTGATAATGTGAAGGTTGAGCTAATTAGTTACTGATAATATGAAGATGAATCTAATTAGCTACTGATAATGTGAAGGTTGAGCTAATTAGCTAATGATAAGGACTTCAATGCCCAATTAGTGAGATTAGGATCATGAATTACTGAAAATACATTCGTAGAAGGTTGAGTAACAATATATTGGTAGAAGTAAAAATGAGGGCACCGTTAAGCAAATGAGCAAACAGAAAGGCATAGGCAGAATTTAAAAAATAGGCTGAATTAAAAACTGCCAGCAATAAATTAATGAAGGCAGAATTGAAAAAAGGTGCAAATAAGAAAGGTAGCCCTAATTAAAAATCGCGGAATTAAAAAATAAGTAGATTCAAAGAAAAAGAATTGAATAAATTAGCCATAATTCAAAAGTAGGCATAATTACAAAAAATAAACAAAGACAAATAGCCGGAATTAGAACCATTAGACATAATTAAAAACTTAGCAAAATTTAAAAAGGCGAAGAAAATAATTAAACCGTATTTAAAAAAAAATAATCATTGTTTATAAAATAGCACTAATAAATAAATAGTCTGAATTTAAAAACTGAGCAGAACAGAAGAAAAACTGACGTTCAGTAGTACTGCAACAGGAACTCGAAAACAGCTCAAGTTTCCGAAGGTATTTTTCGAGGCTATTCCCGTAGCAATGAAAAATGTTCGGACAAACTTTTGCAAACTAATCCGACGAGGCGTTAAGTGAACGAAACATTCTGCGACCTTACAATTCCGACCCAAAAATGGCAGGCTAGCCTCACAGACGAAGATTTTTTAAACCTGACCGCCAGGCTACGAAAAAGCGGGGCGAGCGAACCCTTCTGAAAAAGAGGGAAAGGCTCCTTTTCAAGAGAAATTTAACTGTAAGGATAAAAGCGCATAACTAAAGCATTCCAATACGCAGTATTTCAACAACTATTTAGGAAACATACAGAACAAAAATAACACACAAAAAAGAGAATTATTAAAGGTGAGTTAGGTTAGACCATTCAAGGCTCGTTTGGCGGCTAAAAGACTTAATGTTATTGTGTCATTGGAAGCAGGAGATTTTCGCGGGAGTCGTTATAAATTTAGGCCTTTTGTCCGAATTGAGTTAGAAAGATCGACGCACAAAGAAACAAAATCCAATAAATTCGCTCGGTTTTGGCCGGAGGTTTGCACGCTTCGTTCTGAGCAGATTCACTTTGATTTCGCGTGAATTTAGGAATGAAAAATGCATTCATTAATCCCACCTGAATGCAAAGGATTGCTTGTATTTAATCCGACAAAATGTAAATGGTTACGTAAAATGAATCCTACGTAAATAAAAAAGATTTCCTATATTTAACTATACGAAAATGTAAGAGATTAAGAATAATAGACAAGTGGGTTATAAATATAAAACGCCCTACCTAAATATAAAGGATTGCTTGAATTTAATCCTACAAAAATGTAAATGATTGTTTGTATTTAATCATGTTAATATAAAGGATTTCAGGGATTTAATATTACGCAAATATGAAGCATGTCTGCATAAAATCCTAATTTATTGTGAAGGATGAAAACATTTAATCTGGAGTGGACATAAACAAATTGACCTTTACGTCTCGAGGCGTAAAAATACGGAAAATATAAGTAAAAATATTAACAAAAAACGGAATTTAAATCCCAGATCTACATGAACGCTTCGTGAAAATTCAGCATCAAATTCATCAAAAAGCATCATCAATTGAACCCTCCATCCATTTAAATAAACCTTTCATCAAAATGCACCAACAAAGGCATCATCGAAATGCACCAACAAAGGCACCACCAAAATGCACCAACAAAGGCACCACCAAAGGCACCACCAAAATGCACCAACAAAGGCACCACCAAAATGCACCAACAAAGGCACCACCAAAATGCACCAACAAAGGCACCACCAAAATGCACCAACAAAGGCACCACCAAAGGCACCACCAAAATGCACCAACAAAGGCACCACCAAAATGCACCAACAAAGGCACCACCAAAATGCACCAACAAAGGCACCACCAAAGGCACCACCAAAATGCACCAACAAAGGCACCACCAAAATGCACCAACAAAGGCACCACCAAAATGCACCAACAAAGGCATCATCAAAATGCACCAACAAAGGCACCACCAAAATGCACCAACAAAGGCACCATCAAAATGCACCAACAAAGGCACCACCAAAATGCACCAACAAAGGCATCATCAAAATGCACCATCAAAGGCATCACCAAAAAACACCAACAAAGGCACCACCAAAATGCACCAACAAAGGCATCATCAAAATGCACCAACAAAGGCACCACCAAAATGCACCAACAAAGGCATCATCAAAATGCACCAACAAAGGCATCACCAAAAAACACCAACAAAGGCATCACCAAAATGCACCATCAAAGGCATCACCAAAAAACACCAACAAAGGCACCACCAAAATGCACCAACAAAGGCATCATCAAAATGCACCAACAAAGGCACCACCAAAATGCACCAACAAAGGCATCATCAAAATGCACCAACAAAGGCATCACCAAAAAACACCAACAGAGGCACTACCAAAATGCACCATCAAAGGCATCACCAAAAAACACCAACAAAGGCACTATCAAATTGCACCATCAAAGGCATCACCAAAAAACACCAACAAAGGCACTACCAAAATGCACCAACAAAGGCATCACCAAAATGCACCAAGAAAGGCATCACCAAAGTGCACTTCGTCTGGAAATTAGAGCGTTATGAACAACTCTACGGAGAGCCACAGCCGCAGTTCACTAACATCGAGCTCGGTTTTGTTCTTTAATGAAGTGTCTACATGTATCTAGCTCAAAGAGATGCAAGACTGTATAGGATAATTAAATCGTGAAAAAATCAATGCAGATTATGCAAGAAATCAATGTGGATTGTAAAAAATCAAAAATTATTTTGGGGAGTAAATCATGAAAAACAACATGGAAAATGAAACAATAATAATTCCAAATAGATAATGAAAAATCATAAATCAATTAGGATATTTAAAAATCACAAATCAATATAGACTATAAAAAAATAAAAAATCAATATGAGTTATGAAAAACTAAAAAAATTAGAGGTAATGAAAACATTAAAATGAATATGAAAAATAAAAAATGAAAAATTAACATGGACAATAAAAACATCAAAAATCAATATGGCGAATGAAATACGATAAATAAAAACCATCTATAATTTATTGCCGTTCCACGGGAAATTTTAGAAGAAAAAGTTAGCCATTTTTGTTATTATGTGTGTTTTGTCTGGCGTGTGAACGCGGCTTAAAGCATACAAGACTGTGGGTATGAAGAGAGTCGAGTGCTATTTATACATCGCATGTTGTTCTTTACCCACTCTCCTACCGCTAACTTACTCATTCTTCAACTTACTTATCCACTCATCCTTCCCTTTTATTCCTCCTCACCCACTCACACACCTACTCAAACACTCATCCACCCTCACACACCCGCACTCATCCACCCCCCTCACTCACTCCTCCATCCTTTACAACCACCCGCACCCACCCTCATTCACCTACATTCCTTGCCAACCTCCACCTAACCCCCCCACCCCTCCCATCCCCACTCACCCACCACCCCCATGGTGGCCCACTGGGTGTCGGTGTGGAAGGACGGCGGCTCCCCCTCACCCCCCCACCACCCCCACTCACCCACCACCCCCATGGTGGCCCACTGGGTGTCGGTGTGGCAGGACGGCAGCTCCCCCTCAACCCCCCACCACCCCCACTCACCCACCACCCCCATGGTGGCCCACTGGGTGTCGGTGTGGAAGGACGGCGGCTCCCCCTCACCCCCCCATCACCCCCACTCACCCACCACCCCCATGGTGGCCCACTGGGTGTCGGTGTGGAAGGACGGCAGCTCCCCCTCAACCCCCCACCACCCCCACTCACCCACCACCCCCATGGTGGCCCACTGGGTGTCGGTGTGGAAGGACGGCGGCTCCCCCTCAACCCCCCACCACCCCCACTCACCCACCACCCCCATGGTGGCCCACTGGGTGTCGGTGTGGAAGGACGGCAGCTCCCCCTCAACCCCCCACCACCCCCACTCACCCACCACCCCCATGGTGGCCCACTGGGTGTCGGTGTGGAAGGACGGCAGCTCCCCCTCAACCCCCCACCACCCCCACTCACCCACCACCCCCATGGTGGCCCACTGGGTGTCGGTGTGGAAGGACGGCGGCTCCCCCTCAACCCCCCACCACCCCCACTCACCCACCACCCCCATGGTGGCCCACTGGGTGTCGGTGTGGAAGGACGGCAGCTCCCCCTCAACCCCCCACCACCCCCACTCACCCACCACCCCCATGGTGGCCCACTGGGTGTCGGTGTGGAAGGACGGCAGCTCCCCCTCAACCCCCCACCACCCCCACTCACCCACCACCCCCATGGTGGCCCACTGGGTGTCGGTGTGGAAGGACGGCGGCTCCCCCGAGATCTCACAGCGGAAGGGCGCCAGCGCCGCCCCGCGTTGCACGTCCTGCAGGTACACGCGGCCCTGCCCTGACCGGGGCCCGGACACGCTGAAGATGGCGTCCGGCACCGGGAACACCTGCGGTATCAAACGGTAGGTTAGAGATGCCGGGAACACCTGCGGTATCAAACGGTATTTTAGAGATGCCGGGAACACTTGCGGTATCAAACGGTAGGTTAGAGATGCCGGGAACACCTGCGGTATCAAACGGTATTTTAGAGATGCCGGTAACACTTGCGGTATCAAACGGTAGGTTAGATATACCGGGAGCACCTGCGGTATCAAACGGTAGGTTAGATATACCGGGAGCACCTGCGGTATCAAACGGTAGGTTAGAGATGCCGGGAACACCTGCGGTATCAAACGCTATGTTAGATATACCGGGAACACCTGCGGTATCAAACGCTATGTTAGATATGCCGGGAACACCTGCGGTATCAAACGGTAGGTTAGAGATGCCGGGAACACCTGCGGTATCAAACGGTATTTTAGAGATGCCGGGAACACTTGCGGTATCAAACGGCAGGTTAGATATACCGGGAACACCTGCGGTATCAAACGGTAGGTTAGAGATGCCGGGAACACCTGCGGTATCAAACGGTAGGTTAGAGATGCCGGGAACACCTGCGGTATCAAACGGTAGGTTAGAGATGCCGGGAACACCTGCGGTATCAAACGGTAGGTTAGAGATGCCGGGAACACCTGCGGTATCAAACGGTAGGTTAGAGACGCCGGGAACACCTGCGGTATCAAACGGTAGGTTAGAGATGCCGGGAACACCTGCGGTATCAAACGCTATGTTAGATATACCGGGAACACCTGCGGTATCAAACGGTAGGTTAGAGATGCCGGGAACACCTGCGGTATCAAACGGTAGGTTAGAGATGCCGGGAACACCTGCGGTATCAAACGGTAGGTTAGAGATGCCGGGAACACCTGCGGTATCAAACGGTACGCTGGAGATACCAGGAACACCTGCGGTATCAAGTGGTACACTGGAGATACCGGAACACCTGGGGTATCAAGTGGTACGCTGGAGATACCGGGAACACCTGCGGTACACGCACACTGATGAGACCCTCTGGTACACCGTGAAATACAGGAAATTCCACCCCGAAGCACTACCTTTAGAAGAGGTTATAAGTTACTTCAAGTCTCCCTACGCCCAACAGAGGTGTTCCCAAGAGAGGAAGAACGAAGGCACTGTTAAGAACGAAATCAAAGGAACAAAGAATTATCTGCTACTCAAAACATCCGCTGCGCCAAAATATCCTGTGTAAGGCCTACCGCCCGCCGCCAATTTCCCGCTTAGTGCCGGACGGCCCACAACAATGACAAAATTTTACTGTAGAGGCTACCCGTGCGTAAGCCAAAAAAAAATAAAATCTACAACGTCTTTTGATTCGTTTTATTTAAAAACACAGATGAAATTACATTGAATTAAATTGGATTAAGATAGGAATATTAGAATCATTTTAATGAAACGTTTCAAGCATCAGCTCATCGTAAGTCATAATCTGTAAAACGGGGTGAAGGGGACTGTGAAAATTTAATTAAACTTAATTTAATTTGATTTTTAATTCAATTTTTCCCTCATTATCGGTAAAAAATTCAATTTTTACTGGTAATGATAATTTTTACTGATTATCTGTCAAAAATTAAATTTTTTACTGATATTGATAATTTTTACTGATTATCTGTCAAAAATTCAATTTTTTACTGATAAAGATAATTTTTACTGATTATCTGTCAAAAATTCAATTTTTTACTGATAAAGATAATTTTTACTGATTATCTGTCAAAAATTCAATTTTTTACTGATAATGATAATTTTTACTGATTATCTGTCAAAAATTAAATTTTTTACTAATAATGACCTATGAATAGCTGAGGCTCGAAACATTTCATTGAAATTATTTTAGGTATATATATTTGATTTTTAACAGATTAGGTTACGTTACACTAGATGCTACTAGAATAGGATATTTGAACTAGGCTTTGATAATTTAAGACCCTCAACAGCGAAAGAGTAAGGCAAAATGTTGCAAATCCAGAATAGCACTGATTATTAAAAGTGTGCACGATTGTCCACCCTACAATATTTATCATATTCTGATACCAATTAATAAAAATGTGCACGAATATCCACCATATTCTGATACCAAATGTAAAATCAGAATACCAAATGCATTACTGCATTAATACCAAATGCATTACTGAATTAATACCAAATGCATTACTGAATTAATACCAAATGCATTACTGCATTAATACCAAATGCATTACTGCATTAATACCAAATGCATTACTGCATTAATACCAAATGCATTACTGCATTAATACCAAATGCATTACTGCATTAATACCAAATGCATTACTGCATTAATACCAAATGCATTACTGCATTAATACCAAATGCATTGCTGCATTAATACCAAATGCATTACTGCATTAATACCAAATGCATTACTGCATTAATACCAAATGCATTACTGCATTAATACCAAATGCATTACTGCATTAATACCAAATGAATTACTCAAACCAAAGTTGTGATGAAAAGAAGACAGTGCTTGTGTCACGAACATGTTGATCACAAGCCGGCATTTTACAAGCAGTTCTCAACAAAAACTTACAAAAAAAACGTTTTGAAGTATCCCCCACAAACTACAAAACTTTTGTAAAATCGGAAATTCAAGCCTTTATTAGCTTTGTAAATACAATATGCCCTTAGAAGGACATCACTATATGGTCCCTAGCGCAACTTTCTTAGAAGTCCTGCAGTTTTCGATCAATTTTGCCAGACTTTTTCACAGTCGTGGGCTTTAGATTATAAATAAACAGTACCGACTTAAAACTTTTAAGTAACAAAGAATATCATTATCATTATTATCATGATGCGCTCCCAATCACCACCATGATGCCAGTAGTCATTGAATGATTATCAATGAAAACGATTACAATCATCATTATTATTATCATGATGAGGCTCTCGTAATCATGAACATGATAACAACAGTCATTGAATAATTATCATTGAAAATGGTTATAATCATTATCATTATCATCATGAGGCTCTCCTAATCACCAGCACGAGGCCAAAAGTCATTACAGAGAATTAAAATCAAACTGGCAGCCCTAGGGGGAATTTCCAGGCCTACTTGAGTTAGTTCGCTCTCTAAAAATCGTTTACTGGAGTAGGTAATTACGGCGGTGAGTTGTGCGCAGGTCTGCTCACCGCCACCTTACGGGGGAACTTGAGCAAAGTTGAGAAGGAATGTTGAGAAAAAATGAATGATGTTGAATTAAGGCGAGCAAATTCGTTGGTAATCAGAGAATATTGAGTGAAGGTGAGTGAAGTTGAGTGAAGTTGAGTGAATTTGAGTGAAGTTGAGTGAAGTTGAGTGAAGTTGAGTGAAGTTGAGTGAAGTTGAGTGAAGTTGAGTGAAGTTGAGTGAAGTTGAGTGAAGTTGAGTGAAGTTGAGTGAAGTTGAGTGAAGTTGAGTGAAGATGAGTGAAGTTGAGTGAAGATGAGTGAAGTTGAGTGAACTTGAGTGAAGTTGAGTGAAGTTGAGTGAAGGTGAGTGAAGGTGAGTGAAGGTGAGTGAAGGTGAGTGAAGGTGAGTGAAGGTGAGTGAAGGTGAGTGAAGGTGAGTGAAGGTGAGTGAAGGTGAGTGAAGGTGAGTGAAGGTGAGTGAAGGTGAGTGAAGGTGAGTGAAGGTGAGTGAAGGTGAGTGAAGGTGAGTGAAGCTGAGTGAAGGTGAGTGAAGCTGAGTGAAGCTGAGTGAAGCTGAGTGAAGCTGAGTGAAGCTGAGTGAAGCTGAGTGAAGCTGAGTGAAGCTGAGTGAAGCTGAGTGAAAGTGAGTGAAGGTGCGTGAAGGTGCGTGAAGGTGCGTGAAGGTGCGTGAAGGTGCGTGAAGGTGCGTGAAGGTGCGTGAAGGTGCGTGAAGGTGCGTGAAGGTGCGTGAAGGTGAGTGAAGGTGAGTGAAGGTGAGTGAAGGTGAGTGAAGGTGAGTGATGTTGAGTGATGTTGAGTGATGTTGAGTGATGTTGAGTAATGTTGAGAAAGTTTTTAGTTTATTTTATTCAAGGATGTTGAGTATAGTTGCAAATTTTTTAGTTAAAGCCGAGAATGTTTAGTATAGTTGAGTAATGTTGAGCAAAATAGAGAATGTTGAGTAAAACCAAGTATTGTCTTGCAAAACATAGAATGTTCAATAAAATGAAGTAATGCTGAGCAAAACGATAATGCTGAGCAAAACGATAATGCTGAGCAAAATGATAATGCTGAGCAAAACGATAATGCTGAGCAAAGCGATAATGCTGAGCAAAACGATAATGCTGAGCAAAAAGATAATGCTGAGCAAAAAGATAATGCTGAGCAAAGCGATAATGCTGAGCTAAGCGATAATGCTGAGCAAAACGATAATGCTGAGCAAAACAATAATGCTGAGCAAAACGATAATGCTGAGCAAAAGGATAATGCTGAGCAAAACGATAATGCTGAGCAAAACGATAATGCTGAGCAAAACGATAATGCTGAGCAAAGCGATAATGCTGAGCAAAGCGATAATGCTGAGCAAAGCGATAATGCTGAGCAAAACGATAATGCTGAGCAAAACGATAATGCTGAGCAAAGCGATAATGCTGAGCAAAGCGATAATGCTGAGCAAAACGATAATGCTGAGCAAAACGATAATGCTGAGCAAAACGATAATGCTGAGCAAAGCGATAATGCTGAGCAAAACGATAATGCTGAGCAAAACGATAATGCTGAGCAAAACGATAATGCTGAGCAAAGCGATAATGCTGAGCAAAACGATAATGCTGAGCAAAACGATAATGCTGAGCAAAACGATAATGCTGAACAAAAACCAGATAAACGTTGGGTAAATTCGAGTAATTGTTAACAAACCGAGTAATATTTTACAAAACCAAGTAATTTTGTGCAATGTTGTATAATACTGAGTAAAACCGAGTAATATTTTGCAGTACCCAGTACTATTGAGCAAAACCAAGTAATATTGTACAAAACCTACTACTATTGTATAAAACCTAGTACTATTGTATAAAACCTAGTACTATTGTATAAAACCTAGTAATATTGTACAAAACCTAGGATTATTTTGCAGTACCCAATAATAATGAGAAAAAACAAGCAATATTGTTACTATTTAACAAACCGTGTAACATTGTACAAACAAGAGGAATATTGTACAAAACCGAGTAACATTTTGCAATACCGTATAATATTGTGCAAAGTCGAACGATGTTCACCAAAATACCACCGCTATGGCTACCAGAAACACATTAGTTTTGTATAGGTTTAACCCATCCGAATATTCAAAACCAAAATCCATGCATTCCAGCCTTTGCAGTCCTGCCCGACAGTTTTCCAAATAATTGCGGACGTTTTGATGTTGGCACAAAAGTCGCCTTATAAACAGACGTGGGAGCTCCCGTCGCATGGCGCACCCAGCTGAAAAATTGCCATCTTTCAGCTGCGGAGGATTAAAATTTCGTTAAATTCTCCGACTGGAGTCCGAAAATTTGTGAAAAAGTTGGGAAATTTTGTAATAAGATGATTGGAAAAACAAAAATTCATTGAAAAAAAGAAATTTTGTTACAGGATGATTGGAAAAACAAAAATTCATTGAAAAAAAGAAATTTTGTTACAGGATGATTGGAAAAACAAAAATTCATTGAAAAAAGAAATTTTGTTACAGGATGATTGGAAAAACAAAAATTCATTGAAAAAAAGAAATTTTGTTACAGGATGATTGGAAAAACAAAAATTCATTGAAAAAAAGAAATTTTGTTACAGGATGATTGGAAAAACAAAAATTCATTGAAAATAAGAAATTTTGTTACAGGATGATTGGAAAAACAAAAATTCATTGAAAAAAAGAAATTTTGTTACAGGATGATTGGAAAAACAAAAATTCATTGAAAAAAAGAAATTTTGTTACAGGATGATTGGAAAAACAAAAATTCATTGAAAAAAAGAAATTTTGTTACAGAATGATTGGAAAAACAAAAATTCATTGAAAAAAAGAAATTTTGTTACAGAATTATTGGAAAAACAAAAATTCATTGAAAAAAAGAAATTTTGTTACAGAATGATTGGAAAAATGAAAATTCATGGAAATATAATCGATTTTTTATTGCATATTCATTCCATAATTTAATGAATAATCAATGCATAATCATGGGTTAATTAATGTATAATCTACGCAAAATCATGGGATAATTAGCGTATAATCTAAGCATAGCCATCGCTTAATCAACGTATAATCTACGCAGAATCACCATACAACCAAAGTACAATCTACGTACAAACACAACATATTTGTCGTATAGTCAAAAAATATTCGTAGCATAATAAACGTGTAACCTACGAATAAACACCGTATCATTAACATATAATCTAACTATAGTCATCGAATCACCAACCTTTGGTTACTTATAATTTACGTATAATCTTCGCATAATCAGGGTACAATCTATACCTATTCATTCTTTAATTGAAGCATAATCTACGCATAAATATCACATCATTAACATATAACCTAAGTATAATCACCGAATAATCAAAGTATAACTTACGCACAATAAACTTAAAATCAATTTATAAGCCATTTACAATCCTGGCATAACCAGCGTAAAATCCACGCACAATCACGGCACGCGATCGCATTCCAAAGACAACAAAAACAAACAGAATGCAATGCAAGAAAAAAACAGAAAGCGCACAAAAACCGCTAATTTCCAAACTCCACGGTCACGTGCGTCTGCCGAGGGGAGGCAATAAAGCGGCAATATTATTATCAATTGAAGCAATAGACGCAATATCAAATGGGTAGACGCGTGTAATTTATTGCCTCGGTTGTGAGCAATAAGGATTGATTTTTGCTTGAATTACGGCCTGTATCGAGTGATTAATGAAGTTACGGTGGGAGTGTGTGCAGATGGCGAGTGGCGGCGAGTGGCGGCGAGTGGCGGCGAGTGGCGGCGAGTGGCGGCGAGTGGCGGCGAGTGGCGGCGAGTGGCGGCGAGTGGCGGCGAGTGGCGGCGAGTGGCGGCGAGTGGCGGCGAGTGGCGGCGAGTGGCGGCGAGTGGCGGCGAGTGGCGGCGAGTGGCGGCGAGTGGCGGCGAGTGGCGGCGATTGGCGGCGAGTGGCGGCGAGTGGCAGCGAGTGGCGGCGAGTGGCAGCGAGTGGCAGCGAGTGGCGGCGAGTGGCAGCGAGTGGCGGCGAGTGGCGGCGAGTGGCGGCGAGTGGCGGCGAGTGGCGGCGAGTGGCGGCGAGTGGCGGCAAGTGGTGGTGGGTTGACATATTAGTTTATTCAATTAACTCTAATTACTTATAAAAATTACTTACACCAAACCTAACGTAAACTAACCTAACCGCACCATACCTAACCTAACCGCACCATACCTAACCTAACCGCACCATACCTAACCTAACGTAAACTAACCCTGCATAGCTCAACATAACTTAATCTTACCAAACTGCACCTGACATAACCTAGCCTACCTTACTTGATCTGCTTCATCTAACGCAACCTTGAAAAATTCAAATCAAATGTCCACATTCCAACCCAAACCACAAACTCCCACCCTGTCCACCAAAACCCAACCCAAACCACAAACTCCCAACCTGACCACCAAAACCCAACCCAAACCACAAACTCCCACCCCGTCCACCAAAACCCAACCCAAACCACAAACTCCCACCCTGTCCACCAAAACCCAACCCAAACCACAAACTCCCACCCCGTCCACCAAAACCCAACCCAAACCACAAACTCCCACCCCGTCCACCAAAACCCAACCCAAACCACAAACTCCCACCCCGTCCACCAAAACTCAATCCAAACCACAAACTCCCACCCCGTCCACCAAAACCCAACCCAAACCACAAACTCCCACCCCGTCCACCAAAACTCAATCCAAACCACAAACTCCCACCCCGTCCACCAAAACCCAACCCAAACCACAAACTCCCACCCCGTCCACCAAAACTCAATCCAAACCACAAACTCCCACCCCGTCCACCAAAACCCAACCCAAACCACAAACTCCCACCCCGTCCACCAAAACTCAATCCAAACCACAAACTCCCACCCCGTCCACCAAAACTCAATCCAAACCACAAACTCCCACCCTGTCCACCAAAACCCAACCCAAACCACAAACTCCCACCCCGTCCACCAAAACCCAACCCAAACCACAAACTCCCACCCCGTCCACCAAAGCCCAACCCAAACCACAAACTCCCACCCCGTCCAACAAAACCCAACCCAAACCACAAACCCCCACCCCGTCCACCAAAACCCAACCCAAACCACAAACTCCCACCCCGTCCACCAAAACCCAACCCAAACCACAAACTCCCAACCTGTCCACCAAAACCCAACCCAAACCACAAACCCCCAGCCTCCCACACCCCACCTAAAATCTCAAAAGTATAACTAGCTATACAAAACAACTTAGAAATATTGGAGTAATTGAAAAATTTAAAATTATATAAAAACAGATCTTGAAAAAAATAGCGGTCGAAAAAACAGTTAACACTTTGACTGCGGCTACTAAATAATAAGTTCAACACCAAACTCGAATTTAAAGTCAATTGTAGTAAACTATTTTGAAAATCACAAACATGAACTGGATCGTGCCATCATTTGGCTTTGATTAAGTATGTTTGAAAATTTAATTTGCGACTACTGATCGGTCAGCAGCATTATGAAAATAACCTCCGTGTACCACCGGTGGCGCACGTCGCAGTCAAAATGTTAAAAGAAACTAAATTAGTTGGAGAGAATAAGTAATATTTATTCAAATGGCACAGCTTCTGAGACAACGGAACAGTTCCAACGGACGGAATTAGGAGATATTATCAATCGAGAAAACTATATTATCCATGAAAAAATCAATTAAAAAATCGTTGTATAAATAATTGATACGAGAAAAAGGTTTATGATATAAATTGGTTCAAGAAAAAATTGATGCAAAAAAATCTATTCGAGAAAAAAATTTCAACTGCAAGAAAATTTCATTGAAGAAAAAATTCAATCGTATGGAGAATTCTGACATTCCCCATTGCCCTGAGAGATACTTAGCCGGTAAAACTTTAGTACCTTTGCAGCTTGGCTCGTGCCAGGTGAGGTGGGAGCTGCTTTACGGAGAGTAAAGAAGCGAGCTTCATTTCTTTCCTATTGATACTTTGGGGTGATCCCTTTTGTTTGCAGTGGTACCCGTTTGGTATCTCTTGTTTTTTGTTCCTTTATTTAAGTTGCGACTTCCTAGCTATGGTGGTGACCTTTAGTCGCGATCTCTGCGGTTATCAATCCCGAGAGTAAAGGCGTTCCGCAGTCGTGGGTGCCGGCACTCGGTGTTCAGCCGTGGCACGTCCTCAAGCGCGTGTCCCGGTGGATCGCTTCTTCACCTATTCTCTCTATTTCCTAAAGCCATCTTTGCTTCTATTTCTTATGAATTAATCACCCTTGTCCTATTGCTCTGATAGATAACCTTGCCTTTGTTAATTGTATGACTGTGAGTGTGAGTGATCTTGTTAAGCTACCTTAATTTTCTTGAATTATTAAATCCTTAAACCTTAATATCTTCGCTATCTTGATACTATGATATCTTTAATGGGCCCTTAACCTTTTTCCTTAACTTAATTATCCTACCTGGAGCCTAACTGAAAGACGGCTTACCAGCTGTCTAATTCTCCGGGTAGTACTATTGACTCTTAAACTTAATTCTATTTCCTAACTTTGCTCTTAGTTTGAGCCTTTTTCTTCACGTTTACCATCTTTCTAACTCTACGAGTGGCTTCCACACTGAGGCATAATTAAACTCAGGTTAGCATATGAAATAGTCCTGCTATAATGTTCCAGTTTGCTGCAAAATCATTATGAATAACTTCTTACTCCATTGACTTCTTCATTGCATTAATTCATTTGTTTCATTTTTCTAGTATCTGCGTCTTCGGGCTCCAAAAGCCCAGCTTGAGGCTGCTCTACCGGGAACGTTGCGGGACAGCTGGTTTTAATTCTGCGCTGCGATCTCAGAGGAGGCTGTCATTTCGGTTGTGCGGTGCTGGCTACCCTGGCTGTTGATCGGCCTACTGAGCTGCGTTAAACTACTGGGGATTATCGGGGCCGTGCGGCTTGAATTTTGCCTGCTGGGCGAACGGCCAGTCCTCTGGAGGGCCACGCCGCAAGCTGATTAGGATCGCCGCTGAAGAATTGCAAGGTTTCGCGCCTTCGTAGTGGAAACAGTGCTGCGGCGTTTTTAGCCACCATGCAAGGAGTCGCCATTTTTGTTAATTTTATAGGGATCGCCTTTCTTTGATTTATCTAGGTTAACCCTAGATCCTTCGTTCCTGAACTTTGTTGTGGTTAATTAGAATTAATGTAAGCTTGTAATCTTATACGCTGAGCAGGCATTAGTCCTAAGATTTGTCCTAGTTGATTAATTCTTGTTCCTGGCTCGTGAACCTACGATCCTGATGTTCGGCCTATTGAATGATTCGTATCATCTAAATTTACTGCTACTTGCAGCGTCCAATAAAACTTTTTTGCTGTCATTCCCTGTTTACCATTGAACCTGTTTGTGTGGATTCTCCACACAAAGATATACTGAGTTTAATTTTTCTTTTTGCAGCTTCGTTGGTGTGAGAGCTGAATTAAGGCAAATTGTCATACTAATCATTTATTACTTTTACATTTATAGGGTGTATTTTGAGCCTCCGTTGACTTCTGCTGGATTTATATCGTGCATTTTGTCAGTAACTTCCCAGCTCCAGGAAAATGAAGGCTTCTCTAGCTCAGAGGCGCGGTGTGGTAAACGCAAAATTACCATGGCGCTAAGGTAGGCTTGCACGTGGTTCTCAAACTTCCTATTTCTCATTGACCTCATTACTCGTTCTTATTAACCTTCACATTATCTAATTGACATCTTTCACCTTATTACTCCATCATCCTTCACCTTATTACTCCATCATCCTTCACCTTATTACTCCATCATCCTTCACCTTATTACTCCATCATCTTTCACCTTATTACTCAATCATCTTTCACCTTATTACTCAATCATCTTTCACCTTATTACTCAATCATCTTTCACCTTATTACTCAATCATCTTTCACCTTATTACTCAATCATCTTTCACCTTATTACTCCATCATCCTTCACCTTATTACTCCATCATCCTTCACCTTATTACTCCATCATCCTTCACCTTATTACTCCATCATCCTTCACCTTATTACTCCATCATCATTCACCTTATTACTCCATCATCATTCACCTTATTACTCCATCATCATTCACCTTATTACTCCATCATCATTCACCTTATTACTCCATCATCATTCACCTTATTACTCCATCATCATTCACCTTATTACTCCATCATCATTCACCTTATTACTCCATCATCATTCACCTTATTACTCCATCATCATTCACCTTATTACTCCATCATCATTCACCTTATTTCTCCATCATCATTCACCTTAATATTCCATCATCATTCACCTTATTATTCCATCATCCTTTAACCTTATTATTCCATCATCCTTTAACCTTATTATTCCATCATCCTTTAACCTTATTGCCTTCTTAAACTTACTAAAGAGCCGATTTGCTCAACTTACTTTGAATTTTCGCTTTAAATTAACTTACCTGGGGCCTGCCGGATGACGGTTAGAAGACTGTCTAGGGCTCTGGGTAAATCTTCACTTGAAAATCTTGCTCTTGATTCATCTGTTTCGGCTCTACATGAGCCTGTTCTTTGCTTTGCTCCATTACCCTTCTTCATTCTGAACTCCGGAGGTGCCTTACAAATATCCTAAGGTAACTGATCTGCCCGGGGATCGGGTAAATTTTGTGCGGCCTTTCACTCACGTGGGAGTGGACTTCACTGGTCACTACAATGTAAAATTAGGAGATCAAACTGTTAAAATGTACATCTTGATCTTTACTTGCATGGCAGTTCGGGCTGTGCATCTAGAATTAATTCCGGACATGTCCACTGCGTCGTTTCTAGCGGCATTCGTTAGGGTTACCAACAGATTTGGTATTCCGCAGGCAGTGTACAGCGATAATGCTCCTTCATTTTTGCAGGCGGCGGTATACCTTGGGAAGTCGCTTGCTGACGACTATGTTTCTGAGTACCTGTCACGTAATAACATAAAGCATGTCCGGATTCCCTTGTATTCCGCTTGGGTTGGCGCTTGCTGGGAGCGGATGTTGGGGGTCGTTAAACGATGCCTTTACAAAGTTGTGGGTAAGGCCAAAATGAAATATTTCAACTTTTTAACTATAATTTCTGATGTGCAAGAGGCTGTTAATTCTAGGCCCCTGACTTACCGAGATACTTCGGATAAGGCATGCGAAGTAATTACCCCGAATTCCTTTCTAAAATTAGCGCCTGCAGGAAATTTAATGTATCAAACTTCTGTTGGAGAAGAAATGCTTCGGCCTTCCCGGACGATTCTCCTGAAAAACTTAGATCTACGTAACGAAATGATTGATAAATTTAAAGACCTATTTTTTGCAGATTACCTACTTGCCCTGAGAGAGGGAAGCGCAAATTGCTTCCAGCCCGCGTGGAAGGACCGCATCAGAATCGGTGATGTCGTGCTCATATTTTCGCCGGTGAAGCCACGAGCACTCTGGGCCTTGGGTAAAGTAATTAAATTGTATTCGGGTGCAGATGGCTGCACTCGTTCCGCTCAAGTACTTCGAGCAGATCGTACAGTAGGAGATTATGCCTTCTCCTTGCTATATCCTTTAGAGTTGCATACTAGTTATGTCCGAACGCATCAATCCCACGTAAATGATCAAATTTCTAATGAAAATGAATCTACAAGTTCATTAGGTCCAGTCCGGCCTTACCGGGCGGCCGCTGCTGCTTGTAGGCAGCGATTGAAAGCCTTAAATACACATTAATGTGCATTTTTTCTTAGTCCCCGGAGGTATGGAGAATTCTGACATTCCCCATTGCCCTGAGAGATACTTAGCCGGTAAAACTTTAGTACCTTTGCAGCTTGGCTCGTGCCAGGTGAGGTGGGAGCTGCTTTACGGAGAGTAAAGAAGCGAGCTTCATTTCTTTCCTATTGATACTTTGGGGTGATCCCTTTTGTTTGCAGTGGTACCCGTTTGGTATCTCTTGTTTTTTGTTCCTTTATTTAAGTTGCGACTTCCTAGCTATGGTGGTGACCTTTAGTCGCGATCTCTGCGGTTATCAATCCCGAGAGTAAAGGCGTTCCGCAGTCGTGGGTGCCGGCACTCGGTGTTCAGCCGTGGCACGTCCTCAAGCGCGTGTCCCGGTGGATCGCTTCTTCACCTATTCTCTCTATTTCCTAAAGCCATCTTTGCTTCTATTTCTTATGAATTAATCACCCTTGTCCTATTGCTCTGATAGATAACCTTGCCTTTGTTAATTGTATGACTGTGAGTGTGAGTGATCTTGTTAAGCTACCTTAATTTTCTTGAATTATTAAATCCTTAAACCTTAATATCTTCGCTATCTTGATACTATGATATCTTTAATTCTATAACCTAAATCTATTTCGAGCTTGGTTGGAATGGGCCCTTAACCTTTTTCCTTAACTTAATTATCCTACCTGGAGCCTAACTGAAAGACGGCTTACCAGCTGTCTAATTCTCCGGGTAGTACTATTGACTCTTAAACTTAATTCTATTTCCTAACTTTGCTCTTAGTTTGAGCCTTTTTCTTCACGTTTACCATCTTTCTAACTCTACGAGTGGCTTCCACACTGAGGCATAATTAAACTCAGGTTAGCATATGAAATAGTCCTGCTATAATGTTCCAGTTTGCTGCAAAATCATTATGAATAACTTCTTACTCCATTGACTTCTTCATTGCATTAATTCATTTGTTTCATTTTTCTAGTATCTGCGTCTTCGGGCTCCAAAAGCCCAGCTTGAGGCTGCTCTACCGGGAACGTTGCGGGACAGCTGGTTTTAATTCTGCGCTGCGATCTCAGAGGAGGCTGTCATTTCGGTTGTGCGGTGCTGGCTACCCTGGCTGTTGATCGGCCTACTGAGCTGCGTTAAACTACTGGGGATTATCGGGGCCGTGCGGCTTGAATTTTGCCTGCTGGGCGAACGGCCAGTCCTCTGGAGGGCCACGCCGCAAGCTGATTAGGATCGCCGCTGAAGAATTGCAAGGTTTCGCGCCTTCGTAGTGGAAACAGTGCTGCGGCGTTTTTAGCCACCATGCAAGGAGTCGCCATTTTTGTTAATTTTATAGGGATCGCCTTTCTTTGATTTATCTAGGTTAACCCTAGATCCTTCGTTCCTGAACTTTGTTGTGGTTAATTAGAATTAATGTAAGCTTGTAATCTTATACGCTGAGCAGGCATTAGTCCTAAGATTTGTCCTAGTTGATTAATTCTTGTTCCTGGCTCGTGAACCTACGATCCTGATGTTCGGCCTATTGAATGGTTCGTATCATCTAAATTTACTGCTACTTGCAGCGTCCAATAAAACTTTTTTGCTGTCATTCCCTGTTTACCATTGAACCTATTTGTGTGGATTCTCCACAATCGCAAGAAAATTTTATTCGAGAAAACTCGTTCAAGAAAAAAATTCATACGAGAAAAAACTCAACCAAGAAAAATTCAATCACAAAAAAATTAAACGAAAACACTCAGCCAAAAAAATTGCAACATAGAAGAAAATACATCGATCAAGAAGCCACCAGAACCAAGAAAAAATCAACAAAAGAAAACTCACCTAAGAAAACTTAAATCAAGAAAAATTCCGACAAAACAATTCAAAGAACTCAACAAAAACATTAAATCGAAAAAAAATCAAACAAGAAAACAAACTCAACTCCAAAAAATCAACCTAACTTGACTCAAGAAAATTTCAACAAAAACATCTAGTCCAGAAAAAGCGGCTCGAGAGATAAAACTTCCTTTGAAATCACGACCACAAAATCCTTGTGTTCACAAAATCCTAGCGAAATCTCGACCAATCTTGCAGCAATGAGCCGCGACAAAAAACGAGAGCTCTAACAACATCACGTGGGAAAACTCTCATCAAATATGTTAGAAGGGCAACGCGAGGGGAATTCCCACAACCCGAGGGAAAATTCCCACAACTCCAGGGAAAATTCCCTCAAAACTCGACCGAGGCAATCACGGGTCAATCCCGATTGTGTGTCTCCGGCGCGTCGGTGGGGGAAATAAAATCGGGCGGCAGTAATTGTCTGTGGCTTCTTCGGGTGTGGCCACTGTGGGAGGAGGGGGACTGCGCCACTGTACGGGGGACTGCGCTACTGTGGGGGGACTGCGCCACTGTACGGGGGACTGCGCTACTGTGGGGGGACTGCGCCACTGTACGGGGGACTGCGCTACTGTGGGGGGACTGCGCTACTGTGGGGGGACTGCGCCACTGTACGGGGGACTGCGCCACTGTGGGGGGACTGCGCCACTGTGGGGGGGACTGCGCCAGTGTGGGGGGACTGCGCCAGTGTGGGGGGACTGCGCCATTGTGGGGGGACTGCGCCATTGTGGGGGGACTGCGCCACTGTGGGGGGACTGTGCCACTGTGGGGGGGACTGTGCCACTGTGGGGAGGACTGCGCCACTGTGGAGGGACTGCGCCACTGTGGGGGGGGACTGCGCTACTGTGGGGGGAGGGACTGCGCTACTGTGGGGGGAGGACTGCACCACTCTGGGGGGGACTGCGCCACTGTGGGGGGAGGACTGCGCCACTTTGGAGGGGGGGACTGCGCCACTGTGGGGGGGGACTGCGCCACTGTGAGGTTGGGGGGGGACTGCGCCACTGTGAGGTTGGGGGGGGACTGCGCCACTGTGGGGGGACTGCGACACTGTGGGGGGAACTGTGCCACTGTGGGGGGGGACTGGGCCACTGTGGGGGGGGGGACCGCCACTGTGGGGGGGGGAGTGCGCCACTGTGGGGGGGGGAGTGCGCCACTGTGGGGGGGGGAGTGCGCCACTGTGGGGGGGACTGCACCACTGTGGGGAGGGGACTGCGCCACTGTGGGGAGGGGACTGCGCCACTGTGGGGAGGGGACTGCGCCACTGTGGGGGGGGAACCGCCACTGTAGGGGGACTGCGCCACTGTGGGGGGGGGACTGCGCCACTGTGGGGGAGGGGACTGCACCACTGTGGGGGGAACTGCGCCACTGTGGGGGGAACTGCGCCACTGTGGGGGGGACTGCGCCACTGTGGGGGGACTGCGCCACTGTAGGGGGACTGCGCCACTGTAGGGGGACTGCGCCACTGTAGGGGGACTGCGCCACTGTAGGGGGACTGCGCCACTGTAGGGGGACTGCGCCACTGTAAGGGGACTGCGCCACTGTAGGGGGACTGCGCCACTGTAGGGGGACTGCGCCACTGTGGGGGGAGGGGACTGCGCCACTGTGGGGGGACTGCGCCACTGTGGGGGGGGGACTGCGCCACTGTGGGGGGGGACTGCGCCACTGTGGGGGGGGACTGCGCCACTGTGGGGGGGGACTGCGCCACTGTGGGGGGACTGCGCCACTGTGGGGGGACTGCGCCACTGTGGGGGGGGGGACTGCGCCACTGTGGGGGGGGACTGCGCCACTGAGGGGGGGGGACTGCGCCACTGTGGGGGGGGACTGCGCCACTGTGGGGGGGGACTGCGCCACTGTGGGGGGACTGCGCCACTATGGGGGGGGAGGAGACTGCGCCACTGTGGGGGGACTGTGATGTGGAAGAAAACTGTTTCGAAATATAAATCGGTAGAGAAAACTAGAACAGATAACAAACGGGAAACCGAAGCCGAAAAATAGAAGAGAAACCAAAATTAAAATCTGCAAATGAAAACCTAACAGAAAAACCGAAACTAAGCGTGTAAGTGTTGACGTAGTAAGTGCAGTCGGTTAAGAAGCGATTATAAATATAAGATGAATATAATGCATTATAGAAGTATCAAATGAACCTACAAAGTATATACGCGTTAAACTTGTCATTATGTGATATAGTTGACATGCCCTGATGGATTATATTGAATATGCCACTGTGTTATATATTAAATGTCCCCTAATGGAATGTAGTAATTATGCCCTAATGGAAGATATTAAATATTTTTTAATGAAATATATTATACATGTCAAATGTGCCCTTATTGAATGAACCAAATACGCCCTAATTAAATATATTGAATACGTCATAATGAAATGAGCAAAACAGTCGATGTAGAGTACATCAAGTGCACCTCTGTGAAGTACGTACGACACGCCGTATGGAACATACGAAGTACACCGTTTTAGAATCATTTCAGCACACAATTTTGAGATATGATAAGTATGCCCATGGAGATAGAATTAAGTTCGCCCTATTGTAATGTAATAACTTACCTCGTATAGATAACATTAAATGAAGATAACGTTTTTGGAATGTAATAAATAAGCTCGTATGGATATCATTAAATAACGTCTTAAAGATAACGTTTTTGGAATGTAATAAATAACCTCGTATAGATATCATTAAATACGCCTATTGGAATGTAATAACTAACCTCCTTTAGATAAAATTAAATATTTTCTTATGAAACGCAACAAATGCGTCCATATAGAATTATTTAAATTCGCCATTGTGCGAGAAATAGAAGTAATGCACACCTCATGCCTGCTTTTGAATGAATTAAATGGCAATGCAGTTTGTAAATTGTGGTTCACAGGAATTACTGACTAGGAACCTTAAATTAATAACTAATAGTTTCCAATAACTGAAGCATTAACAGTTTCGACATGTACCACTAGGTGAATTGTTTATTTACGTACCGGTATAAATAAAATATATTTCAAATAATTCACTACTTTTTTCTTCAAAATAAATGTCATCATACAATGTTATCAATACCTTGACAGCGGCAGGTAAAACTGGAGTTCAACACTCAACTCATTCAAAGGCATTTGTGGTAAGCAGTGTTGAAAATAGCAAACATTAACTGGATCGTTCTTTCATTTCATTTTTACTATGTAATTCTGGAAATTGAGTTTGTGACTACGGTCTTTCAAGAGCATAATGAAACTCATTCAGTGACCACCGGTGGGTCGCGTCGCAATCAAAGTGTTAAAGAAACTTTGACTTAGACTAACATGCACTAAAACGGAATCGTTGCAAAGACAGCCACACACACATCGACATTGACCAACATGATATTCAACTCATTGGTGCCGAAAAAAATTACTAAATTAACTAAATTAACAGGTAGCTATTTAAGCGTTAATTTAAACGCTTAAGCTAAAATTAAACTTTGTACAGAGTAAAGGGACTTACTACGACAACCAAGATCAGCATCTACTGTGATTTAACTAAATTCTAAAGTTTAAGCTAGACTAACCCCTCTAATTAACCTCACTGGTGCCTAACATAAGTACTTCAAACTACACCAACTTGCAATTAACCCAAGTCGCATCTTAAAATCTTATAACCTAGGATAACATCTACTTAACTTGTCACCAAAAATACGATGACTCCCACCAACATTTGAATGTGATTAACTTAACTGGGACTCCAAAGCACTTCAAAATTCATCACCCGGTAACGACTAACCGACGCCTGAAAACACCACTTATCCCCTCACCCCCCCCCCCCCCCCCCCCACACACACACACACTTTCATGGGGTCAAATCATCAGGGGTCCATCTACCCCTCACCCCCACCTTCATGGGCGTGACGTCATCAGGGGTCCAGCGGTAGAACTCGTGCAGGCCGTGGTACCACTTGAGGGAGTACAGCCCCCCCGAGTTGGGGGGCTGCCCCCGCGCCTTCCACTGGCAGTCTATCACCGTCGAGTTGCCCGTCACCACCACCGCGGGCACCGTGATGTTTGAGATCCGCAGCGACCCGCAGCCTGCGCACAGCCGTGATTGTTTGTTAGCCTTCATGTGGAGGTGGTGGGTTTGGTCCTTGACACTTATTTGTTAGTACCGGTGTGGAGGTGGTGGGTTTGGTCCTGGACACTTATTTGTTAGTACCGGTGTGGAGGTGGTGGGTTTGGTCCTGGACACTTATTTGTTGGTGTCGGTGTGGAGGTGGTGGGTGTTGGTCCTTGACACTTATTTGTTAGTACCGGTGTGGAGGTGGTGGGTTTGGTCCTGGACACTTATTTGTTAGTACCGGTGTGGAGGGGGTGGGTTTGGTCCTGGACACTTATTTGTTAGTACCGGTGTGGAGGTGGTGGGTTTGGTCCTGGACACTTATTTGTTGGTGTCGGTGTGGAGGTGGTGGGTGTTGGTCCTTGACACTTATTTGTTAGTACCGGTGTGGAGGTGGTGGGTTTGGTCCTGGACACTTATTTGTTAGTACCGGTGTGGAGGGGGTGGGTTTGGTCCTGGACACTTATTTGTTAGTACCGGTGTGGAGGTGGTGGGTTTGGTCCTGGACACTTATTTGTTGGTGTCGGTGTGGAGGTGGTGGGTGTTGGTCCTTGACACTTATTTGTTAGTACCGGTGTGGAGGTGGTGGGTTTGGTCCTGGACACTTATTTGTTAGTACCGGTGTGGAGGGGGTGGGTTTGGTCCTGGACACTTATTTGTTGGTGTTGGTGTGGAGGTGGTGGGTTTTGGTCCTGGACACTTATTTGTTGGTGTCGGTGTGGAGGTGGTGGGTTTGGTCCTTGACACTTATTTGTTAGTACCGGTGTGGAGGTGGTGGGTTTGGTCCTTGACACTTATTTGTTAGTACCGGTGTGGAGGTGGTGGGTTTTGGTCCTGGACACTTATTTGTTGGTGTCGGTGTGGAGGTGGTGGGTTTGGTCCTTGACACTTATTTGTTAGTACCGGTGTGGAGGTGGTGGGTTTGGTCCTTGACACTTATTTGTTAGTACCGGTGTGGAGGTGGTGGGTTTGGTCCTGGACACTTATTTGTTAGTACCGGTGTGGAGGGGGTGGGTTTGGTCCTGGACACTTATTTGTTGGTGTTGGTGTGGAGGTGGTGGGTTTTGGTCCTGGACACTTATTTGTGTCCAGGACCAAAACTTATGGACTGAATTTGCGCTCTCCTTATGAAATCATACTAGGTTTCAGACAATTTAGACTAATAATCTCTGTGTTTTTAGTTTCTCTTTTTTTTTAATTTAATTATAAGTAGGAATGTCCTTATTTTTACCTTGATCCTGTAGTTTTTATCATTTTTATTTTTACGTCACATTTTACTTACTGTCTCTTAATTCTAATGACTGACCATGTTGACGTATTCGACAATATTGATCCAGATCTCAATCATTTGAATAGACTGCACCCAAACCTAAATGAAACTGGAAACTGTAAATACCTAAATATTAAAAAATTCAATGAATCGATGAGGAAGACCTGTAACGATTTTTCTCTATTATGTTGGAACTGTAGATCCATTTACCCGAAAATAGATGAAATATCTTGTACTATCACTGAGCTGAACAGCAATTTTGATGTTCTCAGTTTCACCGAAAGTTGGCTAGACGACTCATCTAAAGACCTGATTCAAATTCAAAACTATTATAGCCATCATTCACTCCGTAGTAACAAACGTGGTGGTGGCATCAGTACGTACATATCTAAACATATATCTTCGAAAGTCATTTTAAGTGCAACTATGAATCGTGAACATATTGAGACTTTATTTATAGAACTAACGAAAAATGATAAACGGATTGTGCTTGGGACAGTATATAGGCCCCCAACAGCTTGTAACGTCTCTTTCCTGAACGAGCTTCAAAGCATAATATCTCAGTTCAACAAGTCTCTATATAATGACATAATAATCTGCGGGGATTTCAACTACGATCTTCTACAATATGATAGCTGTGAGCAAACCTCAAACTTCATAAATGTTTTTCAGTCTAGCTCCTTCCTTCCAATCATCACGAAACCTACGCGTGTTGCTTCTGAATCGGCTACGTTACTCGATAATATTTTTATGTTAGATCCGACTGATTTTCTTACCGGAATAATAACTTCTGACTTATCTGACCATTTCCCGGTGTTTCTCATCAAGAAAAATGTCTATAATCCTTGTCCCAGCCCACAGGCTGATACTTATTCATTTCGTTGTGTAAACGAATACAACTTGGGAACAATGTGAACTGTTCTAGAAGAATTAATGCCATCATTAGACGTCTATGAACGGGACAATAATGCGATTAACATTGATGAAGCAATACTAAATTTAACTGAAATTATAACGACCGCATATAACCAGTGTTGCCCAATAATCACCCGCACAATTACGCCGAAAAATAGACATAAGCCCTGGATTACTGAAGATATCGTGATCAATATAAAGAAACGTCAAGCGTACCTAGCCTTACTATACGAAGGGCGAATATCTAAAGTAACGTATAACCGATTCAGGAATCATGTGACAAATCAAATACGAACCTCAAAACGAGACTACTTCACGCGCAAATTTACTGAATACAAAACTGATATTAAAAAAACTTGGCGCCTGCTTAATTCATGCTATAAACCGAATAATAATACTACGAAAACAATTGAGTCCGTCGTTCACGAAAATGTAAAATACCACGAGAAAAAAGATATTGCAACTGTGTTTAACAACTTTTTTGTAAACATAGGAAAAAATATAGCCGATAGTGTCTTCAGTGAACCCAGAGACCACTTGCAATACATGGACCATGTCCGTGAACCTAACTCTTTCTTTTTCACGCCAACTAATCCCTCCGATGTAATTACGTGCATAAACAACTTGAAAAATAAATCAAGTGGATTGAAAAATTTTTCGGCTAAAGTTCTTAAGGCTATAGCTGATATAATAGCACCGTGCATATCTTATATTATCAACCAATCCCTTTCTCAAGGTATCTTCCCCAACTCTTTCAAAGTTGCGAGAGTCACCCCTATTTTTAAAAATGGTGATAAAAACTGCATTAACAATTATAGACCTATCTCTGTACTACCAATTATTAGCAAAATATTCGAGAAAATTGTGTATAAAAAAGTGTATTCGTATTTTGAACAAAAATCTTTCCTCTACGACAAACAATACGGTTTTCGTTCTAAGAAATCTACGACACAAGCGGTATTAAATCATTTGCAATACCTTTATTCTAATATAGATGAAGGAAAGCTTGTTTTCTCCGTATTTCTTGACTTTCGAAAAGCATTCGATTGTGTGGACCATAACGTATTACTCTCGAAACTACACTGTTATGGCATTCGAGGGGCTGCCCATGATTGGTTCAGATCATACTTAGCAAATCGGAAACAATACGTTGTCATTGACGACGCAGAATCAGACCCACAGACAATTAGCCATGGAGTTCCACAAGGATCTGTCCTTGGGCCTCTCCTATTTCTAATTTTTATCAATGATATCATTAAATCTACATCATTCTTCAAATTCATACTCTTTGCCGATGACAGTACCCTTTCTGCGGTCCTTCCAGACCAAAATCCCGCTAGGATGGCGGAGCGTATAAATAATGAACTTCATAAGGTTTCATTGTGGCTTAAAGCTAATAAAATAAGCCTTAATATCGATAAAACAAAATATATTACATTCTCATACAAGAAAAATATATCTCTCCCACGCATTCAAATTGGCGAAGGTGAAATCGAAGAAACCCACTCAAGTAAATTCCTGGGCATCATAATAGACAAACATCTAACCTTTAAAGAGCACATCGCTCATATTAGTTCTAAATTATCAAAATCTATCGGAATCCTAAATAAAGTTAAAAATTTCCTGCCTGAAACAGCCTTACAAATGCTCTACCGAACGCTCATTTCACCATACTTGCAATACGGAATAGAAGCATGGTACGGAACTGATAAAAATAAAACCAACAAAATTTTTACCCTGCAAAAAAGAGCCATAAGAGCGGTCAAGAATCTAGAATATAATGCTCACACAAATGACTCATTTAAAAATTTACGAATACTTAAGCTCTCGGATCTCTACAAAATCTCCATTTGCAATTTCATTTACAAAACATTAACAAATGATGGCGACAATAACCTAAAACAACTATTAACTGCGCAAACTGGTCATCACGACCATTTAACCCGAAATAGAAGTAAATTCATGCTTCCTTATTACTCAAAGGCTCGGTCACAACACAGTATCCTCTTCGTTGGAACTAAAACTTGGAACTCAATACCTGCGGAGATCCGTGAAAGTAATTCTTATAAGGTATTCAAAAATAATCTTGAGTCTCACTTCCTATCAGATTACTAGTCGTGTAAGATCACAGAGTCAAACCTTGTCACCTACATAACTGGTCCTAATAATGTAATTCGCCGTGGTTAATTTCGCCGATCTTCAGTCTGTTCATGAATCGTTTGTCGACTATACTGTTAAATCAAGTCCATATGAACTATATTGTGAAATGAAGTGTCTAATTTCGAGTTAATTATCTCATTGATCAGTCTAATGCGTCTCTAGTTTAAGTGAATTAGGTTAAACATTATTGTACTCCTAAGACTAACCTTGATGGTAGGATGCCCTAGAAGTCATTGAACTTATTCGGGCCCACAGGTAGCTATACTCAAATTTGACCATTGTACTAGACTTGAGAAACATTTTATCTCTGTATCACCTGTGGTAAATAAATTGTTTAAATTGTTTAAAATTGTTTATTTGTTGGTGTCGGTGTGGAGGTGGTGGGTTTGGTCCTTGACACTTATTTGTTAGTACCGGTGTGGAGGTGGTGGGTTTGGTCCTTGACACTTATTTGTTAGTACCGGTGTGGAGGGGGTGGGTTTGGTCCTGGACACTTATTTGTTAGTACCGGTGTGGAGGTGGTGGGTTTGGTCCTGGACACTTATTTGTTAGTACCGGTGTGGAGGTGGTGGGTTTTGGTCCTTGACACTTATTTGTTAGTACCGGTGTGGAGGTGGTGGGTTTGGTCCTGGACACTTATTTGTTAGTACCGGTGTGGAGGGGGTGGGTTTGGTCCTGGACACTTATTTGTTAGTACCGGTGTGGAGGGGGTGGGTTTGGTCCTGGACACTTATTTGTTGGTGTTGGTGTGGAGGTGGTGGGTTTTGGTCCTGGACACTTATTTGTTGGTGTCGGTGGGGAGGTGGTGGGTTTTGGTCCTGGACACTTATTTGTTGGTGTCGGTGTGGAGGTGGTGGGTTTTGGTCCTGGAGACTTATTTGTTGGTGTCGGTGTGGAGGTGGTGGGTTTTGGTCCTGGACACTTATTTGTTGGTGTCGGTGTGGAGGTGGTAGATTTTAGTACTTTGTGCAGAGTTGTGAATCTTTAGTCCTTAGTGCAGAGTTGTGAATCTTTAGTACTTAGTGCAGAGTTGTGAATCTTTAGTCCTTAGTGCAGAGTTGTGAATCTTTAGTCCTTAGTGCAGAGTTGTGAATCTTTAGTCCTTAGTGCAGAGTTGTGAATCTTTAGTACTTAGTGCAGAGTTGGAATCTTTAGTACTTAGTGCAGAGTTGGAATCTTTAGTACTTAGTGCAGAGTTGCGAATCTTTAGTACTTAGTGCAGAGTGGTGAATCTTTAATCCATGTCAGTTTCTATCTATTCTAATATAATACACAATAATTAGTTAATTGGGTGTAGAGTTGTGTGTGTTTAACACATTTATTTAATAGTTAAGACGTTCGCAACGTATTGGTACACATATGTACCACCTGGTTAATTGCTAATTTATGTACCAGTAACAATGGCTACCATTTAACTTGTTTCGCTACCTTCAATTGAATTAGACGAAAGCGTACACGCTCAAATCCCATCGAAAAATTATATTTTTTCACTCGTTGGAAAGGATGAGAACGTAATCACGCAATAAATATGACTTTTCAATTCTGCTTCTTCCAACCTATCCAAACCGACCATAGCAACTGCAGAAAAGTAGTGATCGTACTAAAGTCCACAATTGTTTATTTTAGTCATAATTATCAGTTACCACACAAACACACGTGTTCATATATTAGCTGGGTTATTTAATAATCAGAGTTAAGTTCTTTTCAATTTTCATCTAACCCTATACAATACACAATTATGTTTATTAGTTCAACGGTAGGGTTCTTGGATTTTAGTGTTTATTGTCAGTTTTTATCTAACCTAATGCAATATAAATTAATATCAGTTTTAATCCTAAGCAGTTATTTTCTACCTAATATCAGTTTTAGTCCTAATCAGTTATTTTCTACCTAATATTAGTTTTAGTCCTAATCAGTTATTTTCTACCTAATATCAGTTTTCAATCCTAACCAGGTGTTGCTCAACCTAATGTCAGTTATCACCTAACCTAATATCAGTTATTATCTACCCTAAAATTAGTTTCAAGTTTCAGTTGGGTTTGGTTTATGAAGGAGATGACGTTTCAGCATATGATGGTTTGATATAAATGGTTTTCAATAAAAATTGTTTTCATTTCCAGAAATTCAAATAGCATTAGATTTTATTTCGATCATTCTTAACATTTCAAGTTATACCTTTACCCTAAGAGCATTTCTACGAACAAGTTTTAATGCATCAAAAACTCTAAAAGTTATAGAGAAAATTACCAAACTTTATTGTAAAATTTTCGAAAGTTAGTAATTGATAAATTAGAATCCCATTTTATTTAGCGATGGAAATTCTTATCTTTCTCAGATCAAATTTTCCTCATATTTTCATTAACATCAATATCAACTGCATGATTGAAAAATCCGTTTATCTCCATCATGCATTTTTAATTGTTCTGAAGTTTATTGAAATAAACTCGACATTTTTCATTCATTAACTAAAAAAATGAAACAATTTTGCACCGCGTTCAAATGAAATTGAAAAAATTGAAACTTTTTCAATAAAAAAGAACTAAAAATTACTCCACAAATTTTAATTATATTCTAACATAATTTGTGCTCACTTAAGCACATTAAAATAGAAACTTTTCGTGTTCCCTTTCGTAAGGAAACATGAACATAAATTTTCATTTTTCCATTCGTGCGGGGAAAATGTTCATGAAATTTCGAAGGCAAATAAATTCATAAACGCGCTGAATAAGTAGAGGTGCACATATGTGCACCACCAATTAAATTGATCACTTACGCAACATTTCAACTATGACATCGTTGCCTTTTTCAAATTAATTTGAAACATACGAGGTGAACTATATTCATGTAATTACATTTTTACTTTACGCTTCTATTAAACCTGCATAACACGCATAATTCTCTAACACGCATTATGAAGCCATATCACAAACACGCATAATGAAGTCATATCACAAACACGCGTAGTGAAGCCTTATCACAAACACGCATAATGAAGCCATATCTCTAACACGCACAATGAAGTCATATCACAAACACGCATAATGAAGTCATATCACAAACACGCATAATGAAGTCATATCACAAACACGCGTAGTGAAGCCTTATCTCTAACACGCATAATGAAGCCATATCACAAACACGCACAATGAAGACCACTGTCTCCTCCTACATGACGAGGAAATATCACAAATACGCACAACGAAAGGCCCTGTTTACACCTGCATTACGAAGCAATATTACAAACACGCACAACGAAGCAACACCCCCAACACGCACAACAAAGCAACACTCCCAACACGCACAACGAAGCAACACCCCCAACACGCACAACGAAGCAACACCCCCAACACGCACAACGAAGCAACACCCCCAACACGCACAACGAAGCAACACCCCCAACACGCACAACGAAGCAACACCCCCAACACGCACAACAAAGCAACTCCCCCAACACGCACAACAAAGCAACACCCCCAACACGTACAACAAAAGCCCTGTAAACACCTGCATTACGAAGCAATATCACAAACACGTATAATGAAGCAATATCACAAACACGCACAACGAAGCAACACCCCCAACACGCACAACGAAGCAACACCCCCAACACGCACAACGAAGCAACACCCCCAACACGCACAACGAAGCAACACCCCCAACACGCACAACGAAGCAACACCCCCAACACGCACAACGAAGCAACACCCCCAACACGCACAACAAAGCAACTCCCCCAACACGCACAACAAAGCAACACCCCCAACACGTACAACAAAAGCCCTGTAAACACCTGCATTACGAAGCAATATCACAAACACGTATAATGAAGCAATATCACAAACACGCACAACGAAGCAACACCCCCAACACGCACAACGAAGCAACACCCCCAACACGCACAACAAAAGCCCCTGTTTACACACGCATAAAAGGAGCACTGGCCGCAGGCGGAGCAGTGTGCGGCCACAAACCAGAGTTCAGTAGAACTTAAGCATGCCCGCAGCCAATTAAGTAGCGACGATTACGATCTCGAGGGAAGGTTGGGAATTAAAGAGGGATGAAATCGATTTCCCTCATCTGGACCCCTCACTGGTTATTGTTATGTTTATGGGGAACTTATGTTGTTTTGATGTTTAGAGGGAGCTTATTATGCCGCAGAACTGATGTACATGGTTCCTTGGTATCATGGTGAACAGCTTCGTAGAATTATTGTGGGGTGTATAGTCCCGTAGAATTGTAGGGTGGATAGTCCCGTAGCATTGAAGAAGCAACGGTTTAAACAGACCTAAAATATTGAATATATATAACGATTTAAAAAGACATGACATCGTTACCAAGACAGAAGTAAGGAAGACACCGTTTCGTTTGGAATGAAGGGAACACGAGATGTGTCCCCATATTCTTTGCGTAGAAATAGCAAATCTGAAAAGTTGATGAAAAAAGATAGAAGCTGAAAAAGAAAGTTATCCGGATAAAAAAATGACTGCATTAAACAAAACAAAATAATCCATGGCTAAACAAAAACCTTCTCTAGTTCAGCAAGAGGAAGGAATAACTAACCTTAATTAAGCCCAGGACATCACATCTTCCCCTAAAAATTTAGAGTTCTCATGAATGCAATATGTATATTTCCTGAGGGGTAATATTTACCACTGATATTGAAAGACCCGAAACGGATACCACAGCAAAGCTTCCAGCAAACTACAAAGATTTAAACAGACTTAACATGAGATGTTAACAGACGTAAAACCAGTCAACAAAGGCTAGTTCCGAGCAATACACTTCCAGCAAACTGTGGAGATTTAAACAGACCTATAATCAGTCATATCATGCCTACCACCAGAACGGAGCTTTCATTGAACCACAGAGATTAAAACTGACCTAATATAAGATTTAAATAGATCCAAAATCAGGCTTCCCATGCCTACCACCAGTACCGAGCATTCAGTGATCCAGAGATTCAAACAGATTTAAGATGAGATTTAAAATAATCCAACGAGTGCTAAGCCTCCAGCAAAAGGGATTTAAAAAGACCTAACATAAGATTTGGGCAGTCCCAACATGAGATATTGAAAGACCCGGCACAAGGTCCAAACAGACCCAAAATAAACCATCACAAACCTGCAACGAATACTAAGCCTCCAGCCAAGCCAAAGATTTAAACGAAACCAGCATGAGATTCAAACAGACCAAACGACGATTTAAACGGAACCAGCATGAGATTTAAACAGACGCGTCACAGCCGGCCACAAATGTCAAGCTTCCAGCTAAACAAAAGATTTAAACAAAACCAGCATGGGATTCAAACAGGCCCAACGAAGATTCAAACAGACCCAACGTAAGAGGCCAACAGACCCAAGAAAGATCCCTCGAGATGCCACAGCAGCTATCACAGCCTGCCAGGAGTGCTAAGCCTCCAAACAAACCTCAAAAAGGAGATTTCAAAGCAAGCCCTCAGTGCCTTCAGTTCCCTCAGTACCCTCTACCCTCAGTTCCCTTTACCCTCAGTTCCTTCAGTACCCTCATTGCCCTTTACCCTCTTCAGTCGGCGGCCTCGAGATGGACATCTCATAAAGTGAGTCGTCGGAGCCCGTTAGCTTCATCCTTTTAATGCACACAGCCTCTCGCGGCCGCCTTCTTCAGTCCTGAGTTCTGCTGTATAGGCTGTGTGGTATACGGTGTGGGCTGTGTGGCACACAGTGTGGGCTGTGTGGCACACAGTGTGGGCTGTGTGGCACACAGTGTGGGCTGTGTGGCACACAGTGTGGGCTGTGTGGCACACAGTGTGGGCTGTGTGGCACACACTGTGGGCTGTTTGGCATACAGTGTGGGCTGTGTGGCATACAGTGTGGGCTGTGTGGCACACAGTGTGGGCTGTGTGGCACACGGTGTGGGCTGTGTGGCACACGGTGTGGGCTGTGTGGCACTCGGTGTGGGCTGTGTGGCACACGGTGTGGGCTGTGTGGCACACGGTGTGGGCTGTGTGGCACACGGTGTGGGCTGTGTGGCACACGGTGTGGGCTGTGTGGCACACGGTGTGGGCTGTGTGGCACACGGTGTGGGCTGTGTGGCACACGGTGTGGGCTGTGTGGCACACGGTGTGGGCTGTGTGGCACACGGTGTGGGCTGTGTGGCACACAGTGTGGGCTGTGTGGCACACGGTGTGGACTGTGTGGTACACGGTGTGGACTGTGTGGCACACGGTGTGGACTGTGTGGCACACGGTGTGGACTGTGTGGTACACGGTGTGGACTGTGTGGCACACGGTGTGGACTGTGTGGCACACGGTGTGGACTGTGTGGCACACGGTGTGGACTGTGTGGTACACGGTGTGGACTGTGTGGTACACGGTGTGGACTGTGTGGCACACGGTGTGGACTGTGTGGTACACGGTGTGGACTGTGTGGCACACGGTGTGGACTGTGTGGCACACGGTGTGGACTGTGTGGCACACGGTGTGGACTGTGTGGTACACGGTGTGGACTGTGTGGTACACGGTGTGGACTGTGTGGCACACGGTGTGGGCTGTGTGGTACACGGTGTGGGCTGTGTGGCACACAGTGTGGGCTGTGTGGCACACGGTGTGGACTGTGTGGTACACGGTGTGGACTGTGTGGCACACGGTGTGGACTGTGTGGCACACGGTGTGGACTGTGTGGCACACGGTGTGGACTGTGTGGCACACGGTGTGGACTGTGTGGCACACGGTGTGGACTGTGTGGTACACGGTGTGGACTGTGTGGTACACGGTGTGGACTGTGTGGCACACGGTGTGGACTGTGTGGTACACGGTGTGGACTGTGTGGCACACGGTGTGGACTGTGTGGCACACGGTGTGGACTGTGTGGCACACGGTGTGGACTGTGTGGCACACGGTGTGGACTGTGTGGTACACGGTGTGGACTGTGTGGTACACGGTGTGGACTGTGTGGCACACGGTGTGGGCTGTGTGGTACACGGTGTGGGCTGTGTGGCACACAGTGTGGGCTGTGTGGCACACGGTGTGGACTGTGTGGTACACGGTGTGGACTGTGTGGCACACGGTGTGGACTGTGTGGCACACGGTGTGGACTGTGTGGCACACGGTGTGGACTGTGTGGCACACGGTGTGGACTGTGTGGCACAGGTTCCTTTGCTCTTGTTCTTAATTCGTTTTTGCTACATTTTCTCTTGTTATTTCCTCATATTTTTCACGATTCTCCTCGTTCTCCCCTCGTTTTTCTAGGTTTGTTCTCGTTTGTTTACGTTTTCTCTTTTTTTCCATTTGTTTTCTGCTGTATTTTTTTTGCTTTTTCCCGTAGTACCTTTCTCGTTGCTTTTGTTTTGAATTGTTGTCCTTACGAATTGTTGTCCCCAACTTTACATTTCTTCCATTTCTATCCCACTTTTCCCATCATCATCCCGTGATGCTTCGTCTTTTCCCCTTCTCCCATTCCCCATCACCTTTACCTTTATGTTTCGCTGCCTCATTTGCCCCTCCCTCATTCCGCCTCCCCTCAGTACTCAGGCCGGTCGCGAGGGAAAAACGAGGGAAAAGCGAGGGAAAAATGCATCTCGGGAATGGTACCGCGGAAAAGATCTGCTGTGCAACAAACGGCCTTTTTCGTGGGGAATTTACAGCTCCCCCGGGATGATATTCTTTGAATAGAGAAGAAGCATTCTGGTATCTCAGCAGACCGTCTCGGGCACACACAACCGCGTGACAGACTTGCAAATTTGCATCTCGGTTTTGATGTACAGTCTGCTGGGTATAGGCTGCTTGTTTGTGGTCTACTTGAGGGGTGTCTTAATTTAGAGGCTACTTGTATAGGCTCTTTGGTCTATGGTCTACTTGTGGGGTGTGTCTCAATTTAGAGGCTACTTACATAGGCTGCTGAATCTATGGTATACTCGCGGAATGGGTCTTAATTGCGTGTTGTGCCTTAATCTTTAGTCTACTAGCGTGGTGTATCTTGATCAAGAGGCTACTTTCTGTATCGGCTGTTTGATTTCTAGTCTACTTCCCTAGGCATCATAATTGAGCGTTTACATTTCCATTGCTATTTTGATTTATAGTTAATAAATCGAATGGTTAAAAATGAATCAATAAAATGAATTAAATGAGTATAAATGAATAAATTACATGAGTATAAATGAATAAATTACATGAATATAAATGAATAAATTACATGAATATAAATTAATAAATTAAACGGATATGAATGAATAATTAAATGAATTAAATGGGTTTAAAAGAATAAGTCAAGTCAATTCATTGGAAAAAATCTATACTATAACACGGGCCGCGTCCGTCTGTCCGAAGCCAGCCTGCAGTGTAAGATGAGCGTATCTGTGATACAAGCTTCATCAACTCCACAATTTCCAGTGCATTAATCCATCAGATTCGAGTAGGAATGAATATCACGTTAATTCTTAGGAAATAGGAGTGTGTGTCATGTGATTTATCAAAAATTATTATACAGATTTAACGAGCCGTGTGCACTAGGCCTCATTAACTCTCGAGATATTGATTTTTTTATTTCTTACGGCATTACTTTCATTTCGCCTTCTTTCTTATTTCAAATAAAGAGGGGTTGACTGTATAAATAAAATGGGAATTACCTACCTAAAATATGTAAAACCTAGTTGAATTAGGTGAAACCTAGTTGAATTAGGTAAAACCTAGTTGAATTAGGTAAAACCTAGTTGAATTAGGTAAAACCTAGTTGTTATAGGTAAAACCTAGTTGTTATAGGTAAAACCTAGTTGTTATAGGTAAAACCTAGTTGTTATAGGTAAAACCTAGTTGATATAGGTAAAACCTAGTTGATATAGGTAAAACCTAGTTGATATAGGTAAAACCTAGTTGATATAGGTAAAACCTAGTTGATATAGGTAAAACCTAGTTGATATAGGTAAAACCTAGTTGATATAGGTAAAACCTAGTTGATATAGGTAAAACCTAGTTGATATAGGTAAAACCTAGTTCAAATATGTTAAACCTAGTTCAAATATGTTAAACCTAGTTCAAATATGTTAAACCTAGTTCAAATATGTTAAACCTAGTTCAAATATGTTAAACCTAGTTCAAATATGTTAAACCTAGTTCAAATATGTTAAACCTAGTTCAAATATGTTAAACCTAGTTCAAATATGTTAAACCTAGTTCAAATATGTTAAACCTAGTTCAAATATGTTAAACCTAGTTCAAATATGTTAAACCTAGTTCAAATATGTTAAACCTAGTTCAAATATGTTAAACCTAGTTCAAATATGTTAAACCTAGTTGAAATATGTTAAACCTAGTTCAAATATGTTAAACCTAGTTCAAATATGTTAAACCTAGTTGATATAGGTAAAGCCTAGTTGAAATATGTAAAACCTAGTTGAAATATGTAAAACCTAGTTGATATAGGTAAAACCTAGTTGATATAGGTAAAACCTAGTTGATATAGGTAAAACCTAGTTGATATAGGTAAAACCTAGTTGATATAGGTAAAACCTAGTTCAAATATGTTAAACCTAGTTGAAATATGTTAAACCTAGTTGAAATATGTTAAACCTAGTTGATATAGGTAAAACCTAGTTCAAATATGTTAAACCTAGTTCAAATATGTTAAACCTAGTTGAAATATGTAAAGCCTAGTTGAAATATGTAAAACCTAGTTGAAATATGTAAAACCTAGTTGAAATATGTAAAACCTAGTTGAAATATGAAAATCTAGGTAAAATAGGTATAACCTAGGTAAAATAGGTAAAACTTTGGTAAGATAAAAATTATAATGCGTAAAATATTTCAGGACAGAAAATTATCATGAAGGCAAGTAAATTGGACAGTTAACTTGAGTAAATATGTTTAACCATTACTAAGCAGCTGAAAAATGACGTGTGCTCGAAACAGACTGTGAATCTGAAAAATTCATTTTTATTTTCTAAAAAAAGTCGTAGAAATTATTAAGCTTTAAACAAGAGACGCTATGAAGCCGCGGAAGAGAAAAATATCAGAAGCTAATATTTTCACCGCTTTTTTTACGTGAATTTTTTAGATTGTCAGGTTAGGGTAAACAAAAACGCGCTACAAGCACAAATCCGTTTGTTTTTTTTTGTTTGTTTTTTTTGCTTCAGTGAAGACTTTGATGAAGTTGAAGATTCATAAAAGTAAGTAATTACAGCGTAATTCTTTTTCTATCATATACTATTTACTACATGATTCTTCTTCAAATAAGTACTAATTACAACGGGATTCTTCATCTCTAAAATACTAATTACAACGGGATTCTTCATCTCTAAAATACTAATTACCACGTAACTCTGCCTCTTATCAAGCGCTATTTGCCCTTTGATTCTTTTTAGTTATCAAATAGCCCAACTCTGACCTGCAAAAGATAAAAGTTCAAGTGCATAACACGTTCACTGAACTTTCTACTTTCTACTCCGCTCGTGCTAATAAAAAATTCTGTTTGCCTCTTTACAACCGTTAACCTCTTTTGCGTTATTTCTGAAATGTTTTTCTCTTCACTATCTTCCCATTCTAATTTTCTCTTTATCATCTATTTCTTTACACTTTACTTTCTAGTTTTTCATACTCTTTTCATTTTTTTTGCTTACTCCCTTTTTATTCTTTTTCTTTTCAGCAATAACAGCACAGCATTAACAGCACAGCATTAACAGCACAGCATTAACAGCACAGCATTAACAGCACAGCATTAACAGCACAGCATTAACAGCACAGCATTAACAGCACAGCATTAACAGCACAGCATTAACAGCACAGCATTAACAGCACAGCATTAACAGCACAGCATTAACAGCACAGCATTAACAGCACAGCATTAACAGCACAGCATTAACAGCACAGCATTAACAGCACAGCATTAACAGCACAGCATTAACAGCACAGCATTAACAGCACAGCATTAACAGCACAGCATTAACAGCACAGCATTAACAGCACAGCATTAACAGCACAGCATTAACAGCACAGCATTAACAGCACAGCATTAACAGCACAGCATTAACAGCACAGCATTAACAGCACAGCATTAACAGCACAGCATTAACAGCACAGCATTAACAGCACAGCATTAACAGCACAGCATTAACAGCACAGCATTAACAGCACAGCATTAACAGCACAGCATTAACAGCACAGCATTAACAGCACAGCATTAACAGCACAGCATTAACAGCACAGCATTAACAGCACAGCATTAACAGCACAGCATTAACAGCACAACAATAACATCACAACAAAAACATCACAACAAAAACATCACAACAATAACATCACAACAATAACAGCACAACAATAACAGCACAACAATAACAGCACAACAATAACAGCACAACAAAAACAGCACAACAAAAACAGCACAACAATAACAGCACAACAATAACAGCACAACAATAACAGCACAACAATAACAGCACAACAATAACAGCACAACAAAAACAGCACAACAATAACAGCACAACAAAAACAGCACAACAATAACAGCACAACAAACTAACTTATGGCCACTCGAAACTTTCTAACTTTAAGGCAGCATAAAGCCATTAACTTTCAAGTTCTTGCAGTTGCCAACTTCATAAAGTCCCATAAACTTGAAGTTTTCCATCAAGTTCAGGTGCCGCATCGCGTCTGAAAAGAACTCCGTGCGGCCATTTTTGGCAGTTTTTTTGTTGAATTTTCCCTCATAGTCTGATTTTTTTCGACTCGAACTGTCAGTGGCCGTGCGGCGTTACTGACCGTTAATCAAGCGCCGTGATTATCGTGCTCTTGATAATTGTAGTATAATCTTGTTGTCGATAATCGCTGAAATACTGCGTTCTCGCAATCCATCATTGAGTAATCCTGTTTTAGTTAATCATTAAGTAATCGTATTCTAATGGATTGTTAGGTAGTCGTATTAGCGTGGTCAATCGTTAAGTGATCGTGTTCTTGTAATAAATCGTTAAATTGTCCGATCCCTGAAGTTAATCGTTAAGCAATCGCACAACTGCAATTAATCTTCATGTAATCGTTAAGCTAATCATTTAGTTAGCAATCATAAAAAATGAACACATTTTCTCCGACCAATCTTTATTAGTTAGCCTATTACACATCTATTATTTTATTAATTACCTATTACACATCTATTATTTTATTATTTACCTATTACACATCTATTATTTTATTAATTACCTATTACACATCTATTATTTTATTAATTACCTATTACACATCTATTATTTCATTAACTACCTATTACATATTATTAAAAAACAAGCATGTTAGTACATACTTAAGAATATATCATTAAATAGTGCATGTATCATGTTACGTATCATATTCAACATAAACTAAATGTTTATCATAAATTTCCATTGGCCTAATAAATATATGTGCGATTTCTCTTAGAGCTCCCAATCTCTTAAACCAATCACCGTATACACACACTTGTACCAATCACCATATACACACACTTGTACCAATCACCATATACACACACTTGTACCAATCACCATATACACACACTTGTACCAATCACCATATACACACACTTGTACCAATCACCATATACACACACTTGTACCAATCACCATATACACACACTTGTACCAATCACCATATACACACACTTGTACCAATCACCATATACACACACTTGTACCAATCACCATATACACACACTTGTACCAATCACCGTATACACACACTTGTACCAATCACCATATACACACACTTGTACCAATCACCATATACACACACTTGTACCAATCACCATATACACACACTTGTACCAATCACCATATACACACACTTGTACCAATCACCGTATTCACACACTTGTACCAATCACCATATACACACACTTGTACCAATCACCATATACACACACTTGTACCAATCACCATATACACACTTGTACCAATCACCATATACACACACTTGTACCAATCACCGTATACACACACTTGTACCAATCACCATATACACACACTTGTACCAATCACCATATACACACACTTGTACCAATCACCATATACACACACTTGTACCAATCACCATATACACACACTTGTACCAATCACCATATACACACACTTGTACCAATCACCATATACACACACTTGTACCAATCACCATATACACACACTTGTACCAATCACCATATACACACACTTGTACCAATCACCATATACACACACTTGTACCAATCACCATATACACACACTTGTCCCAATCACCATATACACACACTTGTACCAATCACCATATACACACACTTGTACCAATCACCATATACACACACTTGTACCAATCACCATATACACACACTTGTACCAATCACCATATACACACACTTGTACCAATCACCATATACACACACTTGTACCAATCACCATATACACACACTTGTACCAATCACCATATACACACACTTGTACCAATCACCATATACACACACTTGTACCAATCACCATACACACACTTGTACCAATCACCATATACACACACTTATACCAATCACCATACACACACTTGTACCAATCACCATATACACACACTTGTACCAATCACCATACACACACTTGTACCAATCACCACATACACACACTTGTACCAATCACCACATACACACACTTGTACCAATCACCACATACACACACTTGTACCAATCACCACATACACACACTTGTACCAATCACCACATACACACACTTGTACCAATCACCACATACACACACTTGTACCAATCACCACATACACACACTTGTACCAATCACCATACACACATTTGTACCAATCACCACATACACACTTGTACCAATCACCATACACACACTTGTACCAATCACCACATACACACACTTGTAACAATCACCATACACACACACTTGTACCAATCACCACATACACACACTTGTACCAATCACCATATACACACTTGTACCAATCACCGTATACACACACTTGTACCAACCACCATACACACACACTTGTACCAATCACCACATACACACACTTGTACCAATCACCATACACACACTTGTACCAATCACCATATACACACACTTGTACCAATCACCATATACACACACTTGTACCAATCACCATAAACACACACTTGTACCAATCACCATATACACACACTTGTACCAATCACCATATACACACACTTGTACCAATCACCATATACACACACTTGTACCAATCACCATATACACACACTTGTACCAATCACCATAGACACACACACTTGTACCAATCACCATAGACACACACTTGTACCAATCACCATATACACACACTTGTACCAATCACCATATACACACACTTGTACCAATCACCATAGACACACACACTTGTACCAATCACCACATACACACACTTGTAACAATCACCATACACACACACTTGTACCAATCACCACATACACACACTTGTACCAATCACCATATACACACTTGTACCAATCACCGTATACACACACTTGTACCAACCACCATACACACACACTTGTACCAATCACCACATACACACACTTGTACCAATCACCATACACACACTTGTACCAATCACCATATACACACACTTGTACCAATCACCATATACACACACTTGTACCAATCACCATAAACACACACTTGTACCAATCACCATATACACACACTTGTACCAATCACCATATACACACACTTGTACCAATCACCATATACACACACTTGTACCAATCACCATATACACACACTTGTACCAATCACCATAGACACACACACTTGTACCAATCACCATAGACACACACTTGTACCAATCACCATATACACACACTTGTACCAATCACCATATACACACACTTGTACCAATCACCATAGACACACACACTTGTACCAATCACCATATACACACACTTGTACCAATCACCATAGACACACACACTTGTACCAATCACCATATACACACACTTGTACCAATCACCATAGACACACACACTTGTACCAATCACCATATACACACACTTGTACCAATCACCATGTACACACACTTGTACCAATCACCATAGACACACACACTTGTACCAATCACCATATACACACACTTGTACCAATCACCATAGACACACACACTTGAACCAATCACCATATACACACACTTGTACCAATCACCATATACACACACTTGTACCAATCATCAAAGACACACACACTTGTACAAATCACCATATACACACACTTGTACCAATCACCATAGACACACACACTTGTACCAATCACCATATACACACACTTGTACCAATCACCATAGACACACACACTTGAACCAATCACCATATACACACACTTGTACCAATCACCATATACACACACTTGTACCAATCACCAAAGACACACACACTTGTACCAATCACCATATACACACACTTGTACCAATCACCATGCATGAAATTAAACATATCACCGTACATGTACATACACAAATCCCCATACATGTAATAATACACATCACTGCATTCATACACCCTATCATACACCACAACAGAGTGTTCAGTAACTGTGTGATCAGAGACGTTCCGCTAATACGTTTCTAAAGCTATAATAACAGCAAATTAAACTTGCCCAAGAATTTGCTATTCAATTTTAGCGGCCAAATGAAAATGATCAATAAAACTCAAAAACAACGTGAGGAAAAATAAGAATTTAAAAAGGGTCATAATAAAATAATGTTAACTTTAATTTATTTGTCCCTCGATTACTGTACGTCACAGTCAACGTTTGCCAAGCATCCAAGGGAACAAAGTTCACCATTTGAAGAAAACAATTCAGTGGAATAAAGAACACCATTTGAAGAAAACAATACAAGGGAATAAAGTTCACCATTTGAAGAAAACAATTCAGTGGAATAAAGTTCACCATTTGAAGAAAACAGTTCAAGGAAATAAAGTTCACTATTTGAAGAAAACAGTTCGAGGAAATAAAGTTCACCATTTGAAGAAAACAATTCAAGGAAATAAAGTTCACCATTTGAAGAAAACAATTCAAGGGAACAAAGTTCACCATTTGAAGAAAACAATTCAAGGGAACAAAGTTCACCACGTGAACAAAAAACACCAGCAATGTTCCCTCAACGCCCCGGAACACTCCCATGTTCACAACACGGGAAGTTCGTTCAAATAATTCAAGCCTGGAGCATGTGCGCGTCGCGTTTATTTTCTACAAAGATGTTGAAAACGAAAAAAAAACGGTTTCAACGTCTAGGATTTTGAAAAGTTGTAGGTTGGAAACTTACATGATTTAGGAAAGTTATAGTTTCGAGAGTTATATAACTTCGAAGAGTTATGTGAAATGAAGTTCACTCCGTGATGCGCTCCAAAATTTCATGAAACTCTGTCAGGCTCCATAAACGAAGTAAAAGCCCCATAAAACACAAAAGGGTTCCACAAATCGCATTAAGGCCCCATAAAACGCTATTAGACTCCATAAAACGCAATAAAGCCTCATAAAACGCTATAAGACTCCATAAAGCGCTGTAAAACACCGTAAAATTTTACGAAATAACATAAAATAAAAAATTAGGCTGCATAAAACGCTGTGAAATTTCAGAAAACACCGTCCCACTTCACTGCCTGTCGTAAGTCTCCATAAAATTCCATAAAATGCCTCAAAATTCCATAAAATGCCATAAACGAAAGGAAATGAGGCGACGCTCTCTATTTCACACCTGAGAGACAATTTGGCGGCCGAGATTTGCGCGCCATTTGGTTACGGGCCGTAACGCATGTGTGCCGTAATGCGTGTGTGTGCCGTAACGCGTGTGTGTGCCGTAACGCTTGTGTGTGCCGTAACGCTTGTGTGTGCCGTAACGCTTGTGTGCCGTAACGATTGTGTACCGTAACGCCTGTGGGCCGTAATGCCTGTGGGCCGTAACGCCTGTGGGCCGTAGCGCCTGTGGGCCGTAGCGCCTGTGGGCCATAACGCGTCTGTGTGCCGTAACGCGTCTGTGTGCCGTAACGCGACTGTGTGCCGTAACGCGACTGTGTGCCGTAACGTGACTGCGTGCCGTAACGCGTCTGTGTGCCGTAACGCGTCTGTGTGCCGTAACACGCCAGTGTGCCGTAACGCGTCTGTGTGCCGTAACGCGTCTGTGTGCCGTAACGCGCCAGTGTGCCGTAACGCGCCAGTGTGCCGTAACGCGCCAGTGTGCCGTAACGCGCCAGTGTGCCGTAACGCGCCAGTGTGCCGTAACGCGCCAGTGTGCCGTAACGCGCCAGTGTGCCGTAACGCGCCAGTGTGCCGTAACGCGCCAGTGTGCCGTAACGCGCAAGTGTGCCGTAACGCGCCTGTGTGCCGTAACGCGCCAGTGTGCCGTAACGCGCCTGTGTTTTGGCACAGTTCAGAAATTTCGTAATTAGCGATCTGCAGGTTCAAACGGTCAACAATCTACAGGTTCCAAAATTAACAATTATATGATCCAAAAGATCAACAATCTTAAAACTCTAAAAATCAACAATAATCAACTTCTAAAAATCAACAATAATTACATTCTAAAGTCAACAACCACGAGATTCCACAGATAAGCAATCATCAGAGTCTAAAAGTCAACGATTATCAAATATCACAAATCAACAATCATCAGATACTAAAATTAACAATCATCAATTTCTACACATTAACAATCATCAGATACTAAAAATCAACAATCGCCAAATTCCACAGATCAACAGCAACAACCAACAGCACTAACCATACATCAGCTCCAACTACCTAACTTGTAGCAAAAGAACAAGCAAGTGGAGCAGCATAATTGCTGCAATGGAGCAGCAAGATTGCAGCAAGATTGCAGCAAGTAGGGCAGCAAGATCGCAGCAAGTGGAGCAGCAAGATTGCAGCAAGATTGCTGCTAGTGGAACAGCAAGATTGCAGCAAGTGGAGCAGTAAGATTTAAGCAAATGGAGCAGCAAGATTGCACCAAGTGGAACAGCAAGATTGCAGCAAGTGGAACAGCAAGATTGCAGCAAGTGGAACAGCAAGATTGCAGCAAGTGGAACAGCAAGATTGCAGCAAGTGGAACAGCAAGATTGCAGCAAGATGAACAGCAAGATTGCAGCAAGTGGAACAGCAAGATTGCACCAAGTAGAGCAGCAAGATTGCAGCAAGTGGAGCAGCAAGATTGCAGCAAGTAGAGCAGCAAGATTGCAGCAAGTGGAGCAGTAAGATTTAAGCAAATGGAGCAGCAAGATTGCACCAAGTGGAACAGCAAGATTGCAGCAAGTGGAGCAGCAAGATTGCAGCAAGTAGAGCAGCAAGATTGCAGCAAGTGGAGCAGCAAGATTGCATCAAGTGGAGCAGCAAGATTGCAGCAAGTAGAGCAGCAAGATTGCAGCAAGTGGAGCAGCAAGATTGCAGCAAGTGGAGCAGCAAGATTGCAGCAAGTGGAGCAGCAAGATTGCAGCAAGTAGAGCAGCAAGATTGCAGCAAGTGGAGCTGCAAGATTGCAGCAAGTAGAGCAGCAAGATTGCAGCAAGTGGAGCAGCAAGATTGCAGCAAGTGGAGCAGCAAGATTGCAGCAAGTGGAGCAGCAAGATTGCAGCAAGTAGAGCAGCAAGATTGCAGCAAGTGGAGCAGCAAGATTGCAGCAAGTGGAGCAGCAAGATTGCAGCAAGTGGAGCAGCAAGATTGCAGCAAGTGGAGCAGCAAGATTGCAGCAAGTGGAGCAGCAAGATTGCAGCAAGTAGAGCAGCAAGATTGCAGCAAGTGGAGCAGCAAGATTGCATCAAGTGGAGCAGCAAGATTGCAGCAAGTAGAGCAGCAAGATTGCAGCAAGTGGAGCAGCAAGATTGCAGCAAGTAGAGCAGCAAGATTGCAGCAAGTGGAGCAGCAAGATTGCAGCAAGTGGAGCAGCAAGATTGCAGCAAGTGGAGCAGCAAGATTGCAGCAAGTGGAGCAGCAAGATTGCAGCAAGTAGAGCTGCAAGATTGCAGCAAGTAGAGCAGCAAGATTGCAGCAAGTGGAGCAGCAAGATTGCAGCAAGTGGAGCAGCAAGATTGCAGCAAGTGGAGCAGCAAGATTGCAGCAAGTAGAGCAGCAAGATTGCAGCAAGTGGAGCAGCAAGATTGCAGCAAGTGGAGCAGCAAGATTGCAGCAAGTAGAGCAGCAAGATTGCAGCAAGTGGAGCTGCAAGATTGCAGCAAGTGGAGCAGCAAGATTGCAGCAAGTGGAGCAGCAAGATTGCAGCAAGTAGAGCAGCAAGATTGCAGCAAGTAGAGCAGCAAGATTGCAGCAAGTGGAGCTGCAAGATTGCAGCAAGTGGAGCAGCAAGATTGCAGCAAGTGGAGCTGCAAGATTGCAGCAAGTAGAGCAGCAAGATTGCAGCAAGTGGAGCTGCAAGATTGCAGCAAGTGGAGCAGCAAGATTGCAGCAAGTGGAGCAGCAAGATTGCAGCAAGTAGAGCAGCAAGATTGCAGCAAGTAGAGCAGCAAGATTGCAGCAAGTGGAGCTGCAAGATTGCAGCAAGTGGAGCAGCAAGATTGCAGCAAGTCGAGCAGCAAGATTGCAGCAAGTGGAGCAGCAAGATTGCAGCAAGTGGAGCAGCAAGATTGCAGCAAGTGGAGCTGCAAGATTGCAGCAAGTGGAGCAGCAAGATTGCAGCAAGTCGAGCAGCAAGATTGCAGCAAGTGGAGCTGCAAGATTGCAGCAAGTAGAGCAGCAAGATTGCAGCAAGTGGAGCTGCAAGATTGCAGCAAGTGGAGCAGCAAGATTGCAGCAAGTGGAGCAGCAAGATTGCAGCAAGTAGAGCAGCAAGATTGCAGCAAGTAGAGCAGCAAGATTGCAGCAAGTGGAGCTGCAAGATTGCAGCAAGTGGAGCAGCAAGATTGCAGCAAGTCGAGCAGCAAGATTGCAGCAAGTAGAGCAGCAAGATTGCAGCAAGTAGAGCAGCAAGATTGCAGCAAGTCGAGCAGCAAGATTGCAGCAAGTGGAGCAGCAAGATTGCAGCAAGTGGAGCAGCAAGATTGCAGCAAGTCGAGCAGCAAGATTGCAGCAAGTGGAGCAGCAAGATTGCAGCAAGTCGAGCAGCAAGATTGCAGCAAGTGGAGCAGCAAGATTGCAGCAAGTAGAGCAGCAAGATTGCAGCAAGTAGAACAGCAAGATTGCAGCAAGTCGAGCAGCAAGATTGCAGCAAGTCGAGCAGCAAGATTGCAGCAAGTCGAGCAGCAAGATTGCAGCAAGTGGAGCAGCAAGATTGCAGCAAGTAGAGCAGCAAGATTGCAGCAAGTGGAGCAGCAAGATTGCAGCAAGTCGAGCAGCAAGATTGCAGCAAGTGGAGCTGCAAGATTGCAGCAAGTAGAGCAGCAAGATTGCAGCAAGTGGAGCAGCAAGATTGCAGCAAGTAGAGCAGCAAGATTGCAGCAAGTGGAGCTGCAAGATTGCAGCAAGTCCCCAGTCGTCCTGGCAACTTACAACTTCACCCAAACTTTGTAATGAACTTGATCGGAGTCTGCAATCCTGATCTGCTTTGTTATGTACTTAGGGAATAACACAACGTGTTAGCTGCATCATTAATTGTTCTCTGTGTTTTATACAGCGCTAACAGTGTGTAGTATAAAGCTGTTATACGGTATGTTGGACATTTATACAACACACAGTACACAGCTGTTGCACACTGTTCATCACACAGGTACCTATAGCTCTACACATGCAACACCACACAGCTCTACACAGGCAACACCACACAGCTCCACACAGGCAACACCACACAGCTCCACACAGGCAACACCACACAGCTCCACACAGGCAACACCACACAGCTCTACACAGGCAACACCACACAGCTCTACACAGGCAACACCACACAACTTCACACAGGCAACACCACACAGCTCCACGCAAGCAACACCACACAGCTCCACACAGGCAACACCACGCAGCTCCACACAGGCAACACCACACAGCTCCACACAGGCAACACCACACAGCTCCACACAGGCAACACCACACAGCTCCACACAGGCAACACCACACAGCTCCACACAGGCAACACCACACAGCTCCACACAGGCAACACCACACAACTCCACACAGGCAACACCACACAGCTCCACACAGGCAACACCACACAGCTCCACACAGGCAACACCACACAGCTCCACACAGGCAACGCCACACAGCTCCACACAGGCAACACCACACAGCTCCACACAGGCAACACCACACAGCTCCACACAGGCAACGCCACACAGCTCCACATAGGCAACACCACACAGCTCCACACAGGCAACACCACACAGCTCCACACAGGCAACACCACACAGCTCCACACAGGCAACACCACACAGCTCTACACAGGCAACACCACACAGCTCCACACAGGCAACACCACACAACTCCACCCAGGCAACACCACACAGCTCCACACAGGCCACACCACACAGCTCCACACAGGCAACACCACACAGGTCCACACAGGCAACACCACACAGCTTCACACAGGCAACACCACACAACTCCACACAGGCAACACCACACAACTCCACCCAGGCAACACCACACAGCTCCACACAGGCAACACCACACAACTGTGTGGCACATCACTGGACACTGTATTGTTGATTTTTCAACCAACAGTATTCCACCATTCCATTTTTTATTTCCCTACATATCTATTTTCTGGTTAATTTAACAGATTTATTTTAATTTTTTGTACCCATTTTCGCCTCCACAGCCCCATTGTACCCATTTCAACCTTCATTGGCGTCTTCTACCAGCTATCAAAGTCTTATTCCGCATTTTTATCCTTTTTCTCAGTTTACAATTCCCAAAAAAACAAAATTTTCTTTATCTCCTCTCCCTTTTCGAAGGAAGATTTCCCAAACTCTCAAGTTTTCGAAACTTCCCTTGTCTCCCCATTCCCATTGCCCCATTCCCTATCTTTTCCCAATTCCGATTGCCCCATTCCCTATCTTTTCCCCATTCTCATGGCACCAGTCCCTAACTTTTCCCCATTCCCATTGCCCCATTCCCTATCTTTTCCCCATTCCCATTGCCCCATTCCCTATCTTTTCCCCATTCCCATGGCACCATTCCTTATCTTTTCCCCATTCCCATTGCCCCATTCCCTATCTTTTCCCCATTCCCATGGCACCATTCCCTATCTTTTCCCCATTCCCATTGCCCCATTCCCTATCTTTTCCCCATTCCCATTGCCCCATTCCCTACCTTCTCCCTATTCTCAAAGCACCATTCCCCATATTCTCCCCATTTCCAAAGCCCCATTCCCCACACTCCCTTCAGTTCTCCACGACTGGCCCTCCACTCCCCCCAATCTCTCACTCCTAACGGAAAATGAAGGCTTAGCGTCTGACTCACGTGTTGTCCCGGCATTATTTCTCTATTTCTGTCGGCTGGAGTTTTATTTTGGCGATATTCACGGCGGCTTGTAAACCCAATTCTCAATTTGGGGTGACCGCGAGCTGTACGTCTGGAGAGCTTTTAGTGGCCGCCGCTAAATTAAGATAAGGAGACGTTGGCGGGCCTAAAGTCTGCGGAATTTCATCGCCGGAGTGCGGGTAGCTGCGGCTTTGTGTTGTATGGTACACTAAACGGGCTGCTGTGTGTTGTATGTCGCACTATACAGAGTGTCGTACGGTACACTGTACAGGCTGTTGTGTGTTGTGTGTCACACTATACAGGATATTGTATGGTACACTATACAGGGTGTTGTATGGTACACTACACGGGCTGCTGTGTGTTGTATGTTGCACTATACAGAGTTTCGTACGATACACTATACAGGCTGTTGTGTGTTGTACGGTAGACTATACAGGGAGTACACTATACAGGCTGTTGCGTGTGGTATTTATGAAGGGTGTTAGATGTAGGTTCACTTATGCCGAATGTTGTGTACTGTACCTAAACAGGGTTTTGTGCACTGTAGTTATACTAAGTGTTGTACGTTCTACAGCAGCTCCACAAAATTATATACAGAACGGCTTTAAATAGCATCAAGTACAATATGTATAAGGGTGCTGTACACGGAGGTTATGCTGTCCCGTGACAGTCAAAATATTTTTAGTTACTTTTTTACCATCGAATCCCGTAAATGGCTTTTGAACTAATTATCTAAATCACAGGGTATGAGCTAAGAGTAGATATCGTTCTCCTTTAACCTCTTCTGCCTGTCTTCTCTTATTTGTTATTATCACCTGAGTAGCAGCAGAGTAGCTACGCACACTTTAGTGAAAATACCGAGAGGGCCGGACCGGTATCGAACCAGGGTCCTCATTTTCCAAATTCTGTCGCTCTGTCTCTCTTGCTACGGGACGGGGTCTTCAAGATATAATGCGTTTATTTTGTATATTTTAATATATTTTTTGGTTGTATATGTTTTAGATGTAATAATGTGCCTGTAATGATGATTCTCCTGTGCCTGTAATGCTGATATTTTCCCAATTATAGATATTTACGGACATTATGCTCTTATAGATATATTTAATGGTAAATATATGTTCTTCTAAGCACTCATAACTTACTTCAGTCTCACACACGCACATATTGCAGTAGTGTGCATATAGAGGAATAGTAATGTGTAGTATGTATAAAGAGCAATAGCATGAATAGTGCAGAGCAACAGTATGTACAGTACAGAGCAATAGCATGTACAGTACAGAGCAATGGCATGTACAGTACAGAGCAATGGCATGTACAGTACAGAGCAATGGCATGTACAGTACAGAGCAATGGCATGTACAGTACAGAGCAATGGCATGTACAGTACAGAGCAATGGCATGTACAGTTCAGAGCAATGGCATGTACAGTACAGAGCAACAGTATGTACAGTACAGAGCAATGGCATGTACAGTTCAGAGCAATGGCATGTACAGTTCAGAGCAATGGCATGTACAGTACAGAGCAATGGCATGTACAGTTCAGAGCAATGGCATGTACAGTTCAGAGCAATGGCATGTACAGTACAGAGCAATGGCATGTACAGTTCAGAGCAATGGCATGTACAGTTCAGAGCAATGGCATGTACAGTACAGAGCAATGGCATGTACAGTTCAGAGCAATAGCATGTACAGTACAGAGCAATGGCATGTACAGTTCAGAGCAATGGCATGTACAGTACAGAGCAATGGCATGTACAGTACAGAGCAATGGCATGTACAGTACAGAGCAATGGCATGTACAGTACAGAGCAATGGCATGTACAGTACAGAGCAATGGCATGTACAGTACAGAGCAATGGCATGTACAGTACAGAGCAATGGCATATACAGTTCAGAGCAATGGCATGTACAGTTCAGAGCAATGGCATGTACAGTACAGAGCAATGGCATGTACAGTACAGAGCAATAGCATGTACAGTTCAGAGCAATGGCATGTACAGTACAGAGCAATGGCATGTACAGTTCAGAGCAATGGCATGTACAGTACAGAGCAATGGCATGTACAGTTCAGAGCAATGGCATGTACAGTACAGAGCAATGGCATGTACAGTTCAGAGCAATGGCATGTACAGTTCAGAGCAATGGCATGTACAGTACAGAGCAATGGCATGTACAGTTCAGAGCAATGGCATGTACAGTACAGAGCAATGGCATGTACAGTTCAGAGCAATGGCATGTACAGTTCAGAGCAATAGCATGTACAGTTCAGAGCAATGGCATGTACAGTTCAGAGCAATGGCATGTACAGTACAGAGCAATGGCATGTACAGTACAGAGCAATGGCATGTACAGTTCAGAGCAATGGCATGTACAGTACAGAGCAATGGCATGTACAGTTCAGAGCAATGGCATGTACAGTACAGAGCAATGGCATGTACAGTACAGAGCAATAGCATGTACAGTACAGAGCAATGGCATGTACAGTACAGAGCAATGGCATGTACAGTACAGAGCAATGGCATGTACAGTACAGAGCAATGGCATGAACAGTACAGAGCAATGGCATGTACAGTACAGAGCAATGGCATGTACAGTACAGAGCAATGGCATGTACAGTTCAGAGCAATGGCATGTACAGTTCAGAGCAATGGCATGTACAGTTCAGAGCAATGACATGTACAGTTCAGAGCAATGACATGTACAGTTCAGAGCAATGGCATGTACAGTACAGAGCAACAGTATGTACAGTACAGACCAAAAGCAAGTATAAGCTTTGGCTGCGAAAAATAAAACCCATCAGTTGGCGAGTTTCTTATCGAGAAGTCGATTATTTCTGGAAAAATAGATTTTAGCAATGCTTTTGAGGCTCTTCCAAGCGGACTAAAGCCATCAAAGTTCAAAAGACGGCTTTCAAAAATGCCCTTCGTGTACCACAACGGCGCTGCTGCGGAAAATGAACTGCGCTGCCAAGGAGCTGCCGAGAAATTGTCACGGTTTTAGGGCGTTTTGGTGCGCCGCGACCGTCGCAGCCGCCGCCGCGATCGTGACCTGCGATAAAAAGAATGTTAAGGCAGAAAAAAATAAAAACACCGTACGATTGCGAGCAGTGATGAAAAAAGATGGGAAGTAATTGAATGGCCGACAGATTTTGATCATTATTGAAAAAATATAATGAGCGTGCGATTTCGACCCATCGTAAAAAGATGGGAAGTAATTTAATGGCCGACAGATTTTGATTATTATTGAAAAAAATAATGACCGTGCGATTTCGACCCATCGTAAAAAGATGGGAAGTAATTTAATGGCCGACAGATTTTCACAGAAGGGGAAAAAGTATAAAGGCCGTGCGATTTTGACCGGTGATATAAAGATGGAAAGTAAGTTGAAGGGCGCCAGATTTTGACCAATGATGAAAAAGAATTTAAAAACCAAAGTAAATTTTAAGACTGTCGTATTTTGACGATTGGAAAATGAACGAACATGAACACTTTAAAAAATACCATGACCGCGTGATCTTGTTCAATAAAAATATGAAAAACATGGATAGAAAACCAGCAAAACGGCTGGTTCTATCCGCTGATAAAACGGATCCCCCCCAAAAAAAATAATAAAAAAAACGGTAGAGAGTTGGGAAAACCGATTTTGAAAAATGAGTGGAAAAAACGGCTCCAGAAAAAAACATGGGGAGAAAACATACCAAGGAAATAAACAGGAAGAGAAAGCAGATCAAGAAAAAAAACAAGAGGAGAAAGCAGACCAAGAAAAACAACGACCGGAAAACTGATCAAGAAAAAAAAACAAGATTAGAAAACTGATCATGATGGGGAATACGAATAAAAGACCAGCAAATACGAATAAAAATAATCCGTAGACAAAACAAATAAAAACATCAAGTGGAGAAAACGGGTGCGGGAAAATGAATGCAGAAAACAGCCCAAGAAAAATGCGCGGGGCAAACGGATCGGCCCAAAAAATCCCTCGTTGAAAGCTGTCGCGAAAAATCGGAGAGGCGCGAGGCTGCACCGGTGTAGGCCGTGATTCAATTCCGGCGCGATTGCGATCGCTTACTTTTTTTTAAAGGCATTGAGAGAGAAGGACATTGCGATTGATGGGAGACCGAATGCCGGTGATTGAGTTGAGATTGTTGCTTTGTTGTCGTTGGGGGAGTGGTGGGGGGAGTGGTGGGGGGGGGAGTGGTGGGGGGGGGAGTGGTGGGGGGGGGGAGTGGTGGGGGGGGGAGTGGTGGGGGGGAGTGGTGGGGGGGAGTGGGTCTTATTTAAGTGAGTGTTAGTGGTATTTATAGTTTATTTATATCGGGTAGGAAGAAAGGTAGGTTGGGGATGGGGGAAAAAGCCGAGGTGGGTAAGTGAGAAAGGCAGGCTGGGGAAGTGAGAAAGGCAGGCTGGGGAAGTGAGAAAGGCAGGCTGGGGAAGTGAAAAAGGCAGGCTGGGGAATTGAAAAAGGCAGGCTGGGGAAGTGAAAAAGGCAGGCTGGGGGAGTGAAAAAGGCAGGCTGGGGAAGTGAGAAAGGCAGGCTGGGGAAGTGAGAAAGGCAGGCTGGGGAAGTGAGAAAGGCAGGCTGGGGAAGTGAGAAAGGCAGGCTGGGGAAGTGAGAAAGGCAGGCTGGGGAAGTGAGAAAGGCAGGCTGGGGAAGTGAGAAAGCCGAGGTGGGGAAGTGAGAAAGGCAGGCTAGGAAGTGAGAAAGGCAGGCTAGGAAGTGAGAAAGGCAGGCTGGGGAAGTGAGAAAGGCAGGCTGGGGAAGTGAGAAACGCAGGCTGGGGAAGTGAGAAACGCAGGCTGGAGAAGTGAGAAAGGCAGGCTGGGGAAGTGAGAAAGGTAGGCTGGGGAAGTGAGAAAGGCAGGCTGGGGAAGTGAGAAACGCAGGCTGGGGAAGTGAGAAACGCAGGCTGGAGAAGTGAGAAAGGTAGGCTGGAGAAGTGAGAAAGGCAGGCTGGGGAAGTGAGAAAGGCAGGCTGGGGAAGTGAAAAAGGCAGGCTGGGGAATTGAAAAAGGCAGGCTGGGGAAGTGAAAAAGGCAGGCTGGGGGAGTGAAAAAGGCAGGCTGGGGAAGTGAAAAAGGCAGGCTGGGGAAGTGAGAAAGGCAGGCTGGGGAAGTGAGAAAGGCAGGCTGGGGAAGTGAGATAGGCAGGCTGGGGAAGTGAGAAAGGCAGGCTGGGGAAGTGAGAAAGGCAGGCTGGGGAAGTGAGAAAGCCGAGGTGGGGAAGTGAGAAAGGCAGGCTAGGAAGTGAGAAAGGCAGGCTAGGAAGTGAGAAAGGCAGGCTGGGGAAGTGAGAAAGGCAGGCTGGGGAAGTGAGAAACGCAGGCTGGGGAAGTGAGAAACGCAGGCTGGAGAAGTGAGAAAGGCAGGCTGGGGAAGTGAGAAAGGTAGGCTGGGGAAGTGAGAAAGGCAGGCTGGGGAAGTGAGAAACGCAGGCTGGGGAAGTGAGAAACGCAGGCTGGAGAAGTGAGAAAGGTAGGCTGGAGAAGTGAGAAAGGCAGGCTGGGGAAGTGAGAAACGCAGGCTGGGGAAGTGAGAAACGCAGGCTGGAGAAGTGAGAAAGGCAGGCTGGGGAAGTGAGAAAGGTAGGCTGGGGAAGTGAGAAAGGCAGGCTGGGGAAGTGAGAAACGCAGGCTGGGGAAGTGAGAAACGCAGGCTGGAGAAGTGAGAAAGGCAGGCTGGGGAAGTGAGAAAGGCAGGCTGGGGAAGTGAGAAAGGCAGGCTGGGGAAGTGAGAAAGGCAGGCTGGGGAAGTGAGGAAGGCAGGCTGGGGAAGTGAGAAAGGCAGGCTGGGGAAGTGAGGAAGGCAGGCTGGGGAAGGAAGGCACAAAGTAACTACACGTTAAGTTCGCCAAACTTGTACAACAGTGCTTACAAAAATGTTTCAAACCACGACGAGATGTGACGTGTTGGAATTAAGGGAACATATGTACAGCATTTTAGCTTCTTGTATTACGTCAGGAGAATATTTGCAGGCGGGAAACTAGGCGGGGCATCGCAAAACAGTAGAATATTATTGTTATTGAAAATACTGGCCGAGCTTCGGAGGTGTTTTTGGTTGAGTTCGTTTGACGGTCGCTACAGGGCCTCACCACCCCTCTCCACCACCCCTCTCCACCACCACCCCTCGCCACCACCACCCCTCACCACCACCAAAGTCAATTAAACAGGCCCAGCCAATTCCAGGAGCACAATTCAGAGCAAGAAAGACGGATGCGTCGGTCGAAAAATTACCATTTTGACATACGTGTTTTGTATTTCCGAAGTATGTTCATTACCGAATTATATTACATTCGAATTGTAAGATGTATATTCATTACCTAATTATAATATAAATAATGTTCGAATTACCGAAGTATATTCATTATTTTTGGTATATTCACGCGTAACTCAAGTTTAGGAAAAGAATGTAAGTTGCTTCACGCCTCACTACCTTCAAAAATTCCAACAGAAGAAAGAAGATAAAATCATTTGGTATGGAATTGAGGGAACAGGGAATTTATGCTCAAGATGTACGCTGAGCGTTGAAGTAGAAATTATGAAAGAAGTTCATGAAAAACTATATAAGTTGAAAAAGGAAGGATTAGGTTGTAGAAAAAATTATTGCAGTGAACCGAAAAATAATGGCATTTCAACTAATTGGTGACGTTTCAACTAATTGGTGACGTTTCAACTAATTGGTGACGTTTCAACTAATTGGTGACGTTTCAACTAAATGGTGACGTTTCAACTAAATGGTGACGTTTCAACTAAATGGTGACGTTTCAACTAATTGGTGACGTTTCAACTAATTGGTGACGTTTCAACTAAATGGTGACGTTTCAACTAATTGGTGACGTTTCAACTAATTGGTGACGTTTCAACTAATTGGTGACGTTTCAACTAATTGGTGACGTTTCAACTAATTGGTGACGTTTCAACTAATTGGTGACGTTTCAACTAATTGGTGACGTTTCAACTAATTGGTGACGTTTCAACTAATTGGTGACGTTTCAACTAATTGGTGACGTTTCAACTAATTGGTGACGTTTCAACTAATTGGTGACGTTTCAACTAAATGGTGACGTTTCAACTAAATGGTGACGTTTCGACTAATTGATGACGTTTCAACTAAATGGTGACGTTCCAACTAATTGGTAACGTTCCAACTAATTGGTAACGTTCCAACTAATTGGTGACGTTTCAACTAAATGGTGACGTTCCAACTAATTGGTAACGTTCCAACTAATTGGTAACGTTCCAACTAATTGATGACGTTTCAACTAAATGGTGACGTTCCAACTAATTGGTAACGTTCCAACTAATTGGTAACGTTCCAACTAATTGGTGACGTTTCAACTAAATGGTGACGTTTCAACTAATTGGTGACGTTTCAACTAAATGGTGACGTTTCAACTAATTGGTGACGTTTCAACTAAATGGTGACGTTTCAACTAATTGGTGACGTTTCAACTAAATGGTGACGTTTCAACTAATTGGTGACGTTTCAACTAATTGGTGACGTTTCAACTAATTGGTGACGTTTCAACTAATTGGTGACGTTTCAACTAAATGGTGACGTTTCAACTAATTGGTGACGTTTCAACTAATTGGTGACGTTTCAACTAAATGGTGACGTTTCAACTAATTGGTGACGTTTCAACTAAATGGTGACGTTTCAACTAATTGGTGACGTTTCAACTAATTGGTGACGTTTCAACTAAATGGTGACGTTTCAACTAATTGGTGACGTTTCAACTAAATGGTGACGTTTCAACTAATTGGTGACGTTTCAACTAAATGGTGACGTTTCAACTAAATGGTGACGTTTCGACTAATTGATGACGTTTCAACTAAATGGTGACGTTTCAACTACTTGATGACGTTTCAACTAATTGGTGACGTTTCAACTAATTGGTGACGTTTCAACTAATTGGTGACGTTTCAACTAATTGATGACGTTTCAACTAAATGGTGACGTTTCAACTACTTGATGACGTTTCAACTAATTGGTGACGTTTCAACTAATTGATGACGTTTCAACTAAATGGTGACGTTTCAACTAAATGGTGACGTTTCAACTAAATGGTGACGTTTCAACTAATTGGTGACGTTTCAACTAATTGATGACGTTTCAACTAAATGGTGACGTTTCAACTAATTGGTGACGTTTCAACTAATTGGTGACGTTTCAACTAAATGGTGACGTTTCAACTAATTGGTGACGTTTCAACTAATTGGTGACGTTTCAACTAATTGGTGACGTTTCAACTAATTGGTGACGTTTCAACTAAATGGTGACGTTTCAACTAATTGGTGACGTTTCAACTAATTGGTGACGTTTCAACTAAATGGTGACGTTTCAACTAATTGGTGACGTTTCAACTAAATGGTGACGTTTCAACTAATTGGTGACGTTTCAACTAATTGGTGACGTTTCAACTAAATGGTGACGTTTCAACTAATTGGTGACGTTTCAACTAAATGGTGACGTTTCAACTAATTGGTGACGTTTCAACTAAATGGTGACGTTTCAACTAAATGGTGACGTTTCGACTAATTGATGACGTTTCAACTAAATGGTGACGTTTCAACTACTTGATGACGTTTCAACTAATTGGTGACGTTTCAACTAATTGGTGACGTTTCAACTAATTGGTGACGTTTCAACTAATTGATGACGTTTCAACTAAATGGTGACGTTTCAACTACTTGATGACGTTTCAACTAATTGGTGACGTTTCAACTAATTGATGACGTTTCAACTAAATGGTGACGTTTCAACTAAATGGTGACGTTTCAACTAAATGGTGACGTTTCAACTAATTGATGACGTTTCAACTAATTGATGACGTTTCAACTAAATGGTGACGTTTCAACTAAATGGTGACGTTTCAACTAATTGGTGACGTTTCAACTAAATGGTGACGTTTCAACTAATTGGTGACGTTTCAACTAATTGGTGACGTTTCAACTAAATGGTGACGTTTCAACTACTTGATGACGTTTCAACTAATTGGTGACGTTTCAACTAATTGATGACGTTTCAACTAAATGGTGACGTTTCAACTAAATGGTGACGTTTCAACTAAATGGTGACGTTTCAACTAAATGGTGACGTTTCAACTAAATGGTGACGTTTCAACTAAATGGTGACGTTTCAACTAATTGATGACGTTTCAACTAATTGATGACGTTTCAACTAAATGGTGACGTTTCAACTAAATGGTGACGTTTCAACTAATTGGTGACGTTTCAACTAAATGGTGACGTTTCAACTAATTGGTGACGTTTCAACTAATTGGTGACGTTTCAACTAAATGGTGACGTTTCAACTAATTGATGACGTTTCAACTAAATGGTGACGTTTCAACTAATTGATGACGTTTCAACTAAATGGTGACGTTTCAACTAATTGGTGACGTTTCAACTAATTGGTGACGTTTCAACTAATTGATGACGTTCAACTAATTGATGACATTTCAACTAATTGGTGACGTTTCAACTAATTGGTGACGTTTCAACTAAATGGTGACGTTTCAACTAAATGGTGACGTTTCAACGAAATGGTAACGTTTCAACTAAATGGTGACGTTTCAACTAATTGATGACGTTTCAACTAAATGGTGACGTTTCAACTAAATGGTGACGTTTCAACTAATTGATGACGTTTCAACTAATTGATGACGTTTCAACTAATTGATGACGTTTCAAATAAATGGTGACGTTTCAAATAAATGGTGACGTTTCAACTAATTGATGACGTTTCAACTAATTGATGACGTTTCAACTAATTGATGACGTTTCAACTAAATGATGACGTTTCAACTAAATGGTGACGTTTCAACTAATTGTTGACGTTTCAACTAATTGATGACGTTTCAACTAATTGATGACGTTTCAACTAATTGATGACGTTTCAACTAATTGATGACGTTTCAACTAATTGATGACGTTTCAACTAATTGATGACGTTTCAACTAATTGATGACGTTTCAACTAATTGATGACGTTTCAACTAATTGATGACATTTCAACTAATTGATGACGTTTCAACTAATTGATGACGTTTCAACTAATTGATGACGTTACAAATAAATGATGACGTTTCAACTAAATGGTGACGTTTCAACTAAATGGTGACGTTTCAACTAAATGGTGACGTTTCAACTAATTGATGACGTTTCAACTAATTGATGACGTTTCAACTAATTGATGACGTTTCAACTAATTGATGACGTTTCAACTAATTGATGACGTTTCAACTAAATGGTGACGTTTCAACTAATTAATGACGTTTCAACTAAATGGTGACGTTTCAACTAATTGATGACGTTTCAACTAAATGGTGACGTTTCAACCAATTGATGACGTTTCAACTAATTGATGACGTTTCAACTAATTGATGACGTTTCAACTAAATGGTGACGTTTCAACTAATTGGTGACGTTTCAACTAAATGGTGACGTTTCAACTAATTGATAACGTTTCAACTAAATGGTGACGTTTCAACTAATTGATGACGTTACAACTAATTGATGACGTTTCAACTAAATGGTAACGTTTCAACCAATTGATGACGTTAGATTAGATTAGTCGTTAGTTTTAGCCTCTACACCCGCAGCATCAAATGCGATCCAAAAAGAGGAAGGAGGAAGGCACCATTTTGTGTGGAGTTAAGGAAACGCGGAATCTACACAGAAAGGATATAGAAACAGTAAGTTGTGAAAGAAGTTCATGAAACAAAAAGTTGAAGAAGAAAGTAGTAGGTGCTGAAAAACAGGACAGCGGTGAACCGAAAACTATGGTCCGCAACATAACAAAAACATTTTATTTCAACAAAAAGAAAGCCTACCTAACTCTCAGCTCGGGCCCTCACATTGTACCCCTGGGAGCGCTAATTCCTATAGAAATTGGTGACGTTCAAGTAAATGGTGACTGTTACAATAAAAATAAATAGTGACTATCTCCACTGCACCACTGCACCACGCACAACTGCACCACTGCACCACTGCACCACTGCACCACTTCAAAGCTGCAAAACTGCACAACTGCACAACTGCACAACTGCACAACTGCACAACTGCACAACTGCACAACTGCACAACTGCACAACTGCACAACTGCACCACTGCACAATTGTACCACTGTACAATTGCACCACTGCACAATTGCACCACTGCACAACTGCACCACTGCAAAATTGCACCACTGCCCCACTGCACGACTGCACTACTGCAAAATTGCACCACTGCCCCACTACACGACTGCACTACTGCAAAATTGCACCACTGTACCACTGCACGACTGCACCAATGCAAAATTGCACCACTGCACCACTGCAAGACACAACACTGCACCACTGCACTACACAACACTGCACCACTGCACTACACAGCACCACTGCCCCGCACTGCACCACTGCCCCACACAGCACTGCACAACTGCATTACACAGCACCACTGCCCCACACTGCACCACTGCTCCACACTGCACAACTGCATTACACTGCACCACTGCCCCACACTGCACCACTGCCCCACACTGCACCACTGCTCCACACTGCACCACTGCCCCACACTGCACCACTGCACTACACAGCACTGCACCGCACTGCACCACTGCACAGCACTGCACCACTGCACAGCACTGCACCACTGCCCCACACAGCACCACTGCCCCACACTGCACCACTGCCCCACACTGCACCACTCCCCCCACTGCACCACTCCCCCACACTGCACCACTCCCCCACCCTGCACCACTGCCCCACACTGCACCACTGCCCCACACTGCACCACTGCCCCACACTGCACCACTGCCCCACACTACACCACTGCCCCACACTGCACCACTGCACTACACAGCACTGCACCACTGCACAGCACTGCACCACTGCACAGCACTGCACCACTGCCCCACAACTCCAGGCCGCAAAAGTTTGCCTGAGTTGCAACGAAGGGCAACTGACTTGAGTCAAAGTTGGAGTTGGAGAACGGTAAAAACTCCAGAGTTTGGAGGTGGAGACACACAAATGTTATCCTTACGAATGCCCGTGATGAACTACAAGCCGGCCAAGTTTGTGCTGATTGAACTTGTATTGAACTTGCATGGAACTTGCTTGGAACTTGCATAGAACAAGTTCCCGCGGGACGAACGCTATGCATATGAAGAGACAGCGAGATGAAGCGGCCCGAATATTGGCCCCGGCCTGGATGAATATCAAATGTGACCGTCGAGCCGTCTGGTCCGGGCAATCTAAGGGCTAACTTGACCGGGACGATTTAGGGACAGAAATACCCGGGGCAATCTAAGGGCTAACTTGACCGAGACGATTTAGGGACCGAAATGCCCGGGGCAATCTAAGGGCTAACTTGACCGGGACGATTAAGGGACCGAAATGCCCGGGGCAATCCAAGGGCTAACTTGACCGGGACGATTTAGGGACCGAAATGCCCGGGGCAATCCAAGGGCTAACTTGACCGTCCCGGTCAAGTTAGCCCTTGGATTGCTTGGATTTAGGGACCGAAATGCCTTGGCAATCAAAGGACCTACTTTACTGCGACAAATAAATGGTGGTGGGACCGGGACGAGCTAAGGACCAACTTAACCAGGACGATTTAAGGACCAAATTGACAGGGTTTTTCTAAGGATTGAAATTCCTGTGTCAATCTAAGGAATGACGCGCCTGGGACAATCAAAAGTTATCCGCGGATTGCACGGTAAGCGGTTGCATCAAGTAAGGGCTGAGAAGCAGGACCTAGGGACGGAGCTGGCGTGGATGATTGCGGTGTTGGAAGCGCTCAGGTGAAGGATTGCGTTCTGAGGGATTGATGGTGTCGTGTAGCATTGCACCAGATTGCACAGTTCTCATATAGCACTGGTGCGACTGAGATCGGAACGAACTACATGATGGCGTCGTATAGAACTAAAGATTGCGTCACATTGACCCTTGTAATTTCATAATTTCATTGCATAGGGAAAAATGATGGATTGCGTGGTATGGTCCCACATTTCATTACATAGGGATAAATGATGGATTGCGTGGTATGGTCCCACATTTCATTACATAGGGATAAATGATGGATTGCGTGGTATGGTCCCACATTTCATTACATAGGGATAAATGATGGATTGCGTGGTATGGTCCCACATTTCATTGCATAGGGATAAATGATGGATTGCGTGGTATGGTCCCACATTTCATTACATAGGGATAAATGATGGATTGCGTGGTATGGTCCCACATTTCATTACATAGGGATAAATGATGGATTGCGTGGTATGGTCCCACATTTCATTACATAGGGATAAATGATGGATTGCGTGGTATGGTCCCACATTTCATTACATAGGGATAAATGATGGATTGCGTGGTATGGTCCCACATTTCATTACATAGGGATAAATGATGGATTGCGTGGTATGGTCCCACATTTCATTACATAGGGATAAATGATGGATTGCGTGGTATGGTCCCACATTTCATTACATAGGGATAAATGATGGATTGCGTGGTATGGTCCCACATTTCATTACATAGGGATAAATGATGGATTGCGTTGTATGATCCCACATTTCACTGCATAGGGGCAAATGAGTGAGTCGTATAGGACAGAGCTGAACTGCAGTAGCGCTTCGCATGTGATTGCTCAGTACTGAGGTACAACTTTGTAGAGATGAACGAGTTGAGGGAGGGTGAAACTGGTACCACCACCACCACCACCACCAAGGATCACCACCACCACCAAGGACCACCACCACGGACCACCACCACCACCAAGGATCACCACCACCACCAAGGATCACCACCACCACCAAGGACCACCACCACGGACCACCACCACCACCAAGGATCACCACCACCACCAAGGATCACCACCACCACCAAGGACCACCACCACGGACCACCACCACCACCAAGGATCACCACCACCACCAAGGACCACCATCACCACCAAGGACCACCACCACGGACCACCACCACCACCAAGGACCACCACCACCACCAAGGACCACCACCACCACCACCACCCAGGACCACCACCACCACCCCCAAGGACCACCACCAACACCACCACCAAGGACCACCACCACCAAGGACCACCACCACCAAGGACCACAACCACCAAGGACCACCACCACCAAGGACCACCACCACCAAAGACCTCCACCACCAAGGACAACCACCACCAAGGACTACCACCATTAACGACGACCACCACCAAGGACAACCACCACCAAGGACAACCACCATTAAGGAAAACCACCACCAAGGACGACCACCACCAAGGACAACCACCACCAAGGACAACCACCACCAAGGACAACCACCACCAAGGACAACCACCACCAAGGACAACCACCACCAAGGACAACCACCACCAAGGACAACCACCACCAAGGACAACCACCACCAAGGACAACCACCACCAAGGACAACCACCATCAAGGACAACCACCACCAAGGACCACCACCACCACCAAGGACCACCACCAAGGACCACCACCACCACCAAGGACCACCACCAAGGACCACCACCACCACCAAGGACCACCACCAAGGACCACCACCACCAAGGACCATCACCAAGGACCACCACCACCACCACCACCACCACCACCACCAAGGACCACCACCACCAAGGACCACCACCAAGGACCACCACCAAGGACCACCTCCACCAAACACATCAATAAGATTCAATCATGCACGCATCTCAGCTACGATCCATAATGACGTAACACTTAGCTACACTTAGGACAATGATGAATGGTGATGAATGATGATGAATTGTGTATGATAAGTGGTGGTAAATGGCAGTGAATGCTTAATGATGGTGACGCCTAGAAAGGAACAAATATCATGTGGTTGTAGGCCTACTCTTCAGTCATGAGTGCGCCGTGACTGCACCGTGACTGCACCGTGACTGCACCGTGACTGCACCGTGACTGCACCGTGCCTGCACCGTGCCTGCACCGTGCCTGCACCGTGCCTGCACCGTGCCTGCACCGTGCCTGCACCGTGCCTGCACCGTGCCTGCACCGTGCCTGCACCGTGCCTGCACCGTGCCTGCACCGTGCCTGCACCGTGCCTGCACCGTGCCTGCACCGTGCCTGCACCGTGCCTGCACCGTGCCTGCACCGTGCCTGCACCGTGCCTGCACCGTGCCTGCACCGTGCCTGCACCGTGCCTGCACCGTGCCTGCACCGTGCCTGCACCGTGCCTGCACCGTGCCTGCACCGTGCCTGCACCGTGCCTGCACCGTGCCTGCACCGTGCCTGCACCGTGCCTGCACCGTGCCTGCACCGTGCCTGCACCGTGCCTGCACCGTGCCTGCACCGTGCCTGCACCGTGCCTGCACCGTGCCTGCACCGTGCCTGCACCGTGCCTGCACCGTGCCTGCACCGTGCCTGCACCGTGCCTGCACCGTGCCTGCACCGTGCCTGCACCGTGCCTGCACCGTGCCTGCACCGTGCCTGCACCGTGCCTGCACCGTGCCTGCACCGTGCCTGCACCGTGCCTGCACCGTGCCTGCACCGTGCCTGCACCGTGCCTGCACCGTGCCTGCACCGTGCCTGCACCGTGCCTGCACCGTGCCTGCACCGTGCCTGCACCGTGCCTGCACCGTGCCTGCACCGTGCCTGCACCGTGCCTGCACCGTGCCTGCACCGTGCCTGCACCGTGCCTGCACCGTGCCTGCACCGTGCCTGCACCGTGCCTGCACCGTGCCTGCACCGTGCCTGCACCGTGCCTGCACCGTGCCTGCACCCTGCCTGCACCGTGCCTGCACCGTGCCTGCGACCGTGCCTGCGACCGTGCCTGCACCGTGCCTGCACCGTGCCTGCGACCGTGCCTGCGACCGTGCCTGCGACCGTGCCTGCGACCGTGCCTGCGACCGTGCCTGCGACCGTGCCTGCGACCGTGCCTGCGACCGTGCCTGCGACCGTGCCTGCGACCGTGCCTGCGACCGTGCCTGCGACCGTGACTGCGACCGTGACTGCGACCGTGACTGCGACCGTGACTGCGACCGTGACTGCGACCGTGACTGCGACCGTGACTGCGACCGTGACTGCGACCGTGACTGCACCGTGACTGCACCGTGACTGCACCGTGACTGCACCGTGACTGCACCGTGACTGCACCGTGACTGCACCGTGACTGCACCGTGACTGCACCGTGACTGCACCGTGACTGCACCGTGACTGCACCGTGACTGCACCGTGACTGCACCGTGACTGCACCGTGACTGCACCGTGACTGCACCGTGACTGCACCGTGACTGCACCGTGACTGCACCGTGACTGCACCGTGACTGCACCGTGACTGCACCGTGACTGCACCGTGACTGCACCGTGACTGCACCGTGACTGCACCGTGACTGCACCGTGACTGCACCGTGACTGCACCGTGACTGCACCGTGACTGCACCGTGACTGCACCGTGACTGCACCGTGACTGCACCGTGACTGCACCGTGACTGCACCGTGACTGCACCGTGACTGCACCGTGACTGCACCGTGACTGCACCGTGACTGCACCGTGACTGCACCGTGACTGCGTCGTAACTGCGCCGTAACTGCGCCGTGACGAGAATAGTACAGGTGTACAATGCACAGTCATGGTACCGAGTCACGGTATAGTGTCAGTCATGGTACCGAGTCACGGTATAGTGTCAGTCATAGTACCGAGTCACGGTATAGTGTCAGTCATAGTACCGAGTCACGGTATAGTGTCAGTCATAGTACCGAGTCACGGTATAGTGTCAGTCATAGTACCGAGTAACGGTATAGTGTCAGTCATAGTACCGAGTCACGGTATAGTGTCAGTCATAGTACCGAGTCACGGTATAGTGTCTGTCATGGTACTGAGTCACGGTATAGTCTCAGTCATGGTACACGGCCGCAATTTCAAGGCGTGTAAAACATTCCTCTTCAGCCGCCGTAGGCCTATGGCGCCTTAATATTTCAGTGAGGTCCGAGAATAGGTCTATACGCCTAACAATTCTCGGATTTAAGCAATAGTGGTTTACCGGCCTCTTCTAAGTTTCATGCAAGTGTTGTAGGGGACTAATCGCCGTTGTGTTGTGCATCAAGTGTCTGTATGTTGTGGATTAACAATTAATGAATTTATGTTCAATGTAAAAATGGACTGGGGATCAATTTCGAAATCGTTTCACGATCAATATGTGGGGGTATAAGCGGTCAATGCACAAAACGAGCAACGGTCAATATCAATTGAGATTACCGATCAATATCAATGGAGATTACTGATCAATATCAATGGAGATTACTGATCAATATCAATAGAGATTACTCATCAATATCAATCGAGATCACCGATCAATATCAATAAAGATTACCGATCAATATCAATAGGGATTATCGATCAATATCAATAGAGATCACCGATCAATATCAATCGAGATCACCGATCAATATCAATAAAGATTACCGATCAATATCAATAGGGATTATCGATCAATATCAATAGAGATTACCGATCAATATCAATCGAGATCACCGATCAATATCAATAAAGATTACCGATCAATATCAATAAAGATTACCGATCAATATCCATAGGGATTATCGATCAATATCAATAGAGATTACTGATCAATATCAATGGGGATTACTGATCAATATCAATCGAGATCACCGATCAATATCAATAAAGATTACCTATCAATATCAATAGAGATTAATGATCAATATCAATAGAGATTACTGATCAATATCAATAGAGATTACTGATCAATATCAATAGAGATCACTGATCAATATCAATAGAGATCACTGATCAATATCAATGGAGATTGCTCATCAATATCCATCGAGATTACCGATCAATATCAATAGAGATTACTGATCAATATCAATGGAGATTACTGATCAATATCAATCGAGATTACCGATCAATATCAATAGAGATTACCGACACATATCAATAGAGATTACCGATCAATATCAATAGAGATTACCGACACATATCAATAGAGATCACCGATCAATATCAATAGAGATTACCGATCAATATCAATAGAGATTACCGATCAATATCAATAAAGATTACCCATCAATATCAATAGAGATAACCGATCAATATCAATAGAGATCACCGACCAAAAGCAATAAAAATTACCGATCAATTTCAACAATAATTACCTAAGAATATCAATAGAGATTACCGATCAATATCAATAGAGATTACCGATCAATATCAATAGAGATTACCGATCAATATCAATAGAGATTACCGATCAACATCAATAGAGACCAACAGCCAATATAAAAATAGGCCAGCGATCAAAATAAGAATGGATTAACTTGCATATATATTACTATATGTACGTACATAGCAGTATACGTACACACTAACATTGAATAAGAAACACACAAGCACATAGCTGACCAGTACAGCCTACCGCCACACCGCCGCGGCTCCCTCGCTCCAGCGCACACCTGTACAACCTCGCCACGCTCGGTACACCGCAACTATCTTGTTGGAGGTGTTGAACCTACGACATTCTTTTCACTGCAACGCCAGGGACTGAGACCTCCAGAGACTGGGAATTGTATTTACAGGAAATTCCATTCACTGGAAATTCAGTTGTCGAAAAATTTCATTCACTGGAAATTCAGTTGTCGAAAAATTCCATTCACTGGAAATTCTATTGTCGAAAAATTCCATTCACTAATAGTTCCATTTACTGAAAACGTCAGAAAATTGAAGAATAAGTACGGGCATTAGCAAGGCCGCAAACTAGCACGGCTGCAAACCAGCACGGCTGCAAACCAGCAGGGATGCAAACCAGCACAGCTGCAAACCAGCACGGCTGCAAACCAGCACGGCTGCAAACCAGCACGGCTGCAAACCAGCACGGCTGCAAACCAGCACGGCTGCAAACCAGCACGGCTGCAAACCAGCACGGCTGCAAACCAGCACGGCTGCAAACCAGCACGGCTGCAAACCAGCACGGCTGCAAACCAGCACGGCCGCAAACTAGCACGACTGCAAACTAGCACGGCTGCAAACTAGCACGGCTGCAAACTAGCACGGCTGCAAACTAGCACGGCCGCGAACTAGCACGGCTGCAAACTAGCATGGCTGCAAACTAGCACGGCTGCAAACTACCACGGCTGCAAACTACCACGGCTGCAAACTAGCACGGCTGCAAACTAGCACGGCCGCGAACTAGCACGGCTGCAAACTAGCATGGCTGCAAACTAGCACGGCTGCAAACTAGCACGGCTGCAAACTAGCACGGCTGCAAACTAGCACGGCCGCAAACTAGCACGGCCGCAAACTAGCACGGTCGCAAACTAGCACGGCTGCAAACTAGCACAGCTGCAAACTAGCACGGCTGCAAACTATCACGGCTGCAAACTAGCACGGCCGCAAACTAGCACGGCTGCAAACTAGCACGGCCGCAAACTAGCACGGCCGCAAACTAGCACGGCCGCAAACTAGCACGGCCGCAAACTAGCACGGCCGCAAACTAGCACGGCCGCAAACTAGCACGGCCGCAAACTAGCACGGCTGCAAACTAGCACGGCTGCAAACTAGCACGGCCGCAAACTAGCACGGCCGCAAACTAGCACGGCCGCAAACTAGCACGGCCGCAAACTAGCACGGCCGCAAACTAGCACGGCCGCAAACTAGCACGGCCGCAAACTAGCACGGCCGCAAACTAGCACGGCCGGAAACTAGCACGGCCGCAAACTAGCACGGCCGCAAACTAGCACGGCCGCAAACTAGCACGGCTGCAAACTAGCACGGCCGCAAACTAGCACGGCTGCAAACTAGCACGGCTTCAAACTAGCCCGGCCGGAAACTAGCACGGCCGCAAACTAGCACGGCCGCAAACTTGCCCGGCCGCAAACTAGCACGGCCGCAAACTAGCACGGCCGCAAACTAGCACGGCCGCAAACTAGCACGGCTTCAAACTAGCACTGCTCGGAGGCTGCATAACTTACTGCTTCAACAAATAAGATTAGCATTCCAGATCAGCACAGCAAAGGAGTGCTAAGCGGCCCAGCTTGTGTAGTGAGGTCATCACAACAGAAGTGATCAGATGCTTTCCATAGAGGACCTGATCCCATTGATACGGGCAGCTGATCCTTCATAGATTGTAATGTTTAGTTTAGATGTGAGCAGGCAGAGTAAGATAATAATCTATGTTGTGGTATTTATTGTGTATTTTGTTTGGTGATTAACAGATGAGCTTGTGTACATAGTGTGGCGACGGTGTGTACGCGGTGTGTACATAGTGTGGCGACGGTGTGTACGCGGTGTGTACGCGGTGTGTACATGGTGTGGCGACGGTGTGTACGCGGTGTGTACATGGTGTGGCGACGGTGTGTACGTGGTGTGGCGACGGTGTGTACGCGGTGTGTACATGGTGTGGCGACGGTGTGTACGTGGTGTGTACATGGTGTAACGACGGTGTGTACGCGGTGTGTACATGGTGTGGCGACGGTGTGTACGCGGTGTGTACATGGTGTGGCGACGGTGTGTACGTGGTGTGGCGACGGTGTGTACGCGGTGTGTACATGGTGTGGCGACGGTGTGTACGCGGTGTGTACATGGTGTGGCGACGGTGTGTACGTGGTGTGGCGACGGTGTGTACGTGGTGTGGCGACGGTGTGTACGCGGTGTGGCGACGGTGTGTACGCGGTGTGGCGACGGTGTGTACGCGGTGTGTACATGGTGTGGCGACGGTGTGTACGTGGTGTGTACGCGGTGTACGCGGTGTGTACGCGGTGTGTACATGGTGTGGCGACGGTGTGTACGCGGTGTGTACATGGTGTGGCGACGGTGTGTACGCGGTGTGTACATGGTGTGGTGACGGTGTGTACGTGGTGTGGCGACGGTGTGTACGTGGTGTGGCGACGGTGTGTACGCGGTGTGTACATGGTGTGGCGACGGTGTGTACGGGGTGTGTACGCGGTGTGTACGCGGTGTGTACGCGGTGTGTACGCGGTGTGTACGCGGTGTGTACATGGTGTGGCGACGGTGTGTACGCGGTGTGTACATGGTGTGGCGACGGTGTGTACGTGGTGTGGCGACGGTGTGTACGTGGTGTGGCGACGGTGTGTACGCGGTGTGTACATGGTGTGTACACGGTGTGTACGCGGTGTGTACATGGTGTGGCGACGGTGTGTACATGGTGTGGCGACGTTGATGACAGTTGATAATGTGCGGTATAACAGTTGGACCTGATGAATAGGAGGGAGAAAATATCAACTTGTGTAATTAGGAAGGATAATATATTAAATTTTGGAATTAGGAAGGATAATATATTAACTTTTGTAATTAGGAAGGATAATATATTAACTTTTGTAATTAGGAAGGATAATATATTAAATTATGGAATTAGGAAGGATAATAATAAATTTTGGAATTAGGAAGGATAATATATTAACTTTTGTTATTAGGAAGGAGAATATATTAACTTTCGTAATTAGGAAGGAGAATATATTAAATGATTAATACTGCGGCTGGTATTTCTGAAGTTTAATAAACAACTCAAATTTAAAATCATTTGCTGTAATCAATGTTGAAAAAAGCAAACATGAACTGAATCGTGCCTTCACCTAGCTTTCATTAAGTAATTATCTAAATAAAATTCGTGACTACTGGTCGGTAAGCAGCGTTATGAAAACTTCCTCAGTGACCACCGGTGGCCCACGTCACAGTCAAAGTGTTGATTAGGAAGGACGTTATATTAAAAAGTACTTCTCTCCGACCGCTTGAAGACCGTCTACACTTGAAATCCGAATACGGATTACGCTTGGCGTATATGTGTGTGTATATTTACGTATATTTTCCTACATGATACAGGTGTTTGCGTATTAACTTTTAAAAAATATATAACTATGTCATAAATTTATGAAAAAGTTATCAGAAATATCGTAACACTCGTTCACACACACAAAACATAGATTTTCTAATGATACATCGTCCGGAATAACTAAGATATGTCTCGTATAGTGAAGTACGTAATTCACCATTTATTCTTGTCGATATATCATGCCATCGGATTAGATCATATGTTCGTTTAAGCCTCCCTAACCGCCAAAAAAAGGGTTCATAAGAGAGGAAGGAGGAAGGCACCATTTAGTATGGAGATAAAGGAACGTGGAATCCATGTAGAAGGAGCAGAGAAACAGTAAGTTGAGAAAAAAGTTCATGAAAGTTAAAGTAGTAGGAGCTGAAAACAGGGAAGCAGTGAACCGAAAAAGATGGTCCTTAGCAAAACAAAAACATTTTATTTCAGCAAAAAGAAGGCCTACCTAAGTCTCAGCTCGGGCCCTCACATAGTCCCCCTGGGAGCGCTAATTCCCATGAGTACAGTAGCTCTTTCCCCCTGAGGGGATCGTGCCATTGAGACTGTAACTAAATCGTGAACAGTTACTCTGTACGGTACAGGTGTCGAGCATTGGCCACACGGTATACTGTAAGCCACATACTGTACCCGCTACACTGCAAGCATTTCATGGTACACTGTATACGTGTTGCCTCTACTGTGTACAGCTCACGGTGTACTGTATACAGCTCACGGTGTACTGTATACAGCTCACGGTGTACTGTATACAGAACTAAAAATGAAAATGACGTAACAAAAAACTTGCACAGCATAGCTCGTTAATTCCCTTCAACAATATTCTCCCAAAAATCAAAACAACAATCGCGGAAAATTAAATTAAATTAGTCGTTAATTTTAGCCTCTCTACCCGCAGCAACAAATGCGATCCAAAGAGAGGAAGGAGGAAGGCACCATTTAGTATGGAGTTAAAGCAACGCGGAATTTACGCAGAAAGGGCATAGAAACAGTAAGTTGGGAAAGAAGATTATGAAACAGTTGAAGTTGAAGAATAAAGTAGTAGGTGCTGAAAAACAGGACAGCAGTGAACCGAAAAAAGATGGTCCTTAACATAACAAAAACATTATATTTCAACAAAGATGAAGGCCTACCTAACTCTCAGCTCGGGCCCTGACATTGTCCCCCTGGGAGCGCTAGTCCCCATAGATACAATAATTGTATCCCCCTTAGGGAACAATCGCGGAAAAATACAATAATCTCAAAACAACAATCGCTGGAGAACACAACAGCAATCCTTGCATCAATCCCCCGATGAACTCCCACGTCGCGAGCTCGACAACAACAGCTTTTAATTAGCCAAGTTTTTGGCCGGAATAAAAAATTCGCGGAATGCGAGAGCGGCAAAGCCAAGTCTGATCTGAGAGTGGTGAAAAAGCGCGGCTTGGTCGCGGATTTGGACCGTCTTTTGAGACGCCGTCAAGTTTTTGGGGGGACAAAGTTGGGCATTCGGACGCTAAAGTTGCGGTCACTTCAAGGGGCGAACTTTGATGGGCTGGCCGGCCTGCTGATTGGTAGGCCTACCTCTGCATGGATGTGTGCTTAATTTCGGCCTGGGATGGGCCTATGTGATTGAAGTAGGCAATGTGAATGCAATAGGCAATGTGAATGCAATAGGCAATGTGATTGCAATAGGCAATGTGATTGCAATAGGCAATGTGATTGCAATAGGCAATGTGATTGCAATAGGCAATGTGATTGCAATAGGCAATGTGATTGCAATAGGCAATGTGATTGCAATAGGCAATGTGATGGCAATAGGCAATGTGATGGCAATAGGCAATGTGATGACAATAGGCAATGTGATGACAATAGGCAATGTGATGACAATAGGCAATGTGATGACAAAAGGCAATGTGATGACAATAGGCAATGTGATGACAATAGGCAATGTGATGGCACTAGGCAATGTGATGGCACTAGGCAATGTGATGGCACTAGGCAATGTGATGGCACTAGGCAACGTGATTGCAATAGGCAATGTGATTGCAATAGGCAATGTGATTGCAATAGGCAATGTGATTGCAATAGGCAATGTGATTGCAATAGGCAATGTGATTGCAATGGGCCGTGTGATTGCAATAGGCAGTGTGATTGCAATAGGCAATGTGATAACAACAGGCAATGTGATTGCAATGGGCAATGTGATTGCAATAGGCAATGTGATTGCAATAGGCAATGTGAAATTTAATCAGCAATGCGGTGACTGAAAATTGAGGTATTGACTTCTAGTCGGCCACCAGCATTATGTCAACTCCCTAGAGTGACCACCGGTGACTCACTCGGCAGAAAATGTTAACGTCTTACTCCATTACCCTTCGATGTCACTGCCTCTTCCCTCCAAGCGCTGCTCATGAAACCCAACTTTGCCACAACTTGACTTGTACGCGTGTCCGGTCACAGAACTTCCACCATTTTTACACACCATCAGCTCTATTACTAAATAGAGCAATGTGTGGTGACTGAAATAGAGCAATGTGTGGTGACTGAAATAGGGCAATGTGTGGTGATTGAAATAGGGCAATGTGTGGTGATTGAAATAGAGCAATGTGTGGTGATTGAAATAGAGCAATGTGTGGTGACTGAAACAGAGCAATGTGTGGTGACTGAAACAGAGCAATGTGCGGTGACTGAAATAGAGCAATGTGCGGTGACTGAAATAGAGCAATGTGTGGTGACTGAAATAGAGCAATGTGTGGTGACTGAAACAGAGCAATGTGTGGTGACTGAAACAGAGCAATGTTTGGTGACTGAAATAGAGCAATGTGTGGTGATTGAAATAGAGCAATGTGTGGTGATTGAAATAGAGCAATGTGTGGTGACTGAAACAGAGCAATGTGTGGTGACTGAAACAGAGCAATGTGCGGTGACTGAAATAGGGCAATGTGTGGTGATTGAAATAGAGCAATGTGTGGTGATTGAAATAGAGCAATGTGTGGTGACTGAAACAGAGCAATGTGTGGTGACTGAAACAGAGCAATGTTTGGTGACTGAAATAGGGCAATGTGTGGTGATTGAAATAGAGCAATGTGTGGTGATTGAAATAGAGCAATGTGTGGTGACTGAAACAGAGCAATGTGTGGTGACTGAAACAGAGCAATGTGCGGTGACTGAAATAGAGCAATGTGCGGTGACTGAAATAGAGCAATGTGTGGTGACTGAAATAGAGCAATGTGTGGTGACTGAAACAGAGCAATGTGTGGTGACTGAAACAGAGCAATGTTTGGTGACTGAAATAGAGCAATGTGCGGTGACTGAAATAGAGCAATGTGCGGTGACTGAAATAGAGCAATGTGCGGTGACTGAAATAGAGCAATGTGCGGTGACTGAAACAGAGCAATGTGTGGTGACTGAAACAGAGCAATGTGTGGTGACTGAAATAGAGCAATGTGTGGTGACTGAAATAAAGCAATGTGTGGTGACTGAAATAAAGCAATGTGTGGTGACTGAAATAAAGCAATGTGTGGTGATTGAAATAAAGCAATGTGTGGTGACTGAAAAAGAACAATGTGTGGTGACTGAAATAGAGCAATGTGTGGTGATTGAAATAGAGCAATGTATGGTGATTGAAATAGAGCAATGTGTGGTGACTGAAATAGAGCAATGTGTGGTGACTGAAATAGAGCAATGTTTGGTGACTGAAATAGAGCAATGTTTGGTGACTGAAATAGAGCAATGTGCGGTGACTGAAATAGAGCAATGTTTGGTGACTGAAATAGAGCAATGTACGGTGACTGAAATAGAGCAATGTGCGGTGACTGAAATAGAGCAATGTGCGGTGACTGAAATAGAGCAATGTGCGGTGACTGAAATAGAGCAATCTGCGGTGACTGAAATAGAGCAATGTGTGGTGACTGAAATAGAGCAATGTGTGGTGACTGAAATAGAGCAATGTGTGGTGACTGAAATAGAGCAATGTGCGGTGACTGAAATAGAGCAATGTGCGGTGACTGAAATAGAGCAATGTGCGGTGACTGAAATAGAGCAATGTGTGGTGACTGAAATAAAGCAATGTGTGGTGACTGAAATAAAGCAATGTGTGGTGACTGAAATAAAGCAATGTGTGGTGATTGAAATAGAGCAATGTGGGGTGACTGAAATAAAGCAATGTGTGGTGACTGAAAAAGAACAATGTGTGGTGACTGAAATAGAGCAATGTGTGGTGATTGAAATAGAGCAATGTGTGGTGATTGAAATAGAGCAATGTATGGTGATTGAAATAGAGCAATGTGTGGTGACTGAAATAGAGCAATGTGTGGTGACTGAAATAGAGCAATGTTTGGTGACTGAAATAGAGCAATGTTTGGTGACTGAAATAGAGCAATGTGCGGTGACTGAAATAGAGCAATGTTTGGTGACTGAAATAGAGCAATGTACGGTGACTGAAATAGAGCAATGTGCGGTGACTGAAATAGAGCAATGTGCGGTGACTGAAATAGAGCAATGTGCGGTGACTGAAATAGAGCAATCTGCGGTGACTGAAATAGAGCAATGTGTGGTGACTGAAATAGAGCAATGTGTGGTGACTGAAATAGAGCAATGTGTGGTGACTGAAATAGAGCAATGTGCGGTGACTGAAATAGAGCAATGTGCGGTGACTGAAATAGAGCAATCTGCGGTGACTGAAATAGAGCAATGTGTGGTGACTGAAATAGAGCAATGTGTGGTGACTGAAATAGAGCAATGTGTGGTGACTGAAATAGAGCAATGTGTGGTGACTGAAATAGAGCAATGTGCGGTGACTGAAATAGAGCAATGTGTGGTGACTGAAATAGAGCAATGTTTGGTGACTGAAATAGAGCAATGTGCGGTGACTGAAATAGAGCAATGTGCGGTGACTGAAATAGAGCAATGTGCGGTGACTGAAATAGAGCAATCTGCGGTGACTGAAATAGAGCAATGTGTGGTGACTGAAATAGAGCAATGTGTGGTGACTGAAATAGAGCAATGTGTGGTGACTGAAATAGAGCAATGTGCGGTGACTGAAATAGAGCAATGTGTGGTGACTGAAATAGAGCAATGTGTGGTGACTGAAATAGAGCAATGTGTGGTGACTGAAATAGAGCAATGTGCGGTGACTGAAATAGAGCAATGTGTGGTGACTGAAATAGAGCAATGTGCGGTGACTGAAATAGAGCAATGTGCGGTGACTGAAATAGAGCAATGTGCGGTGACTGAAATAGAGCAATGTGCGGTGACTGAAATAGAGCAATGTGTGGTGACTGAAATAGGCCAGTGCGGGAATTATTACACCAGAAATATTTCTAGCTATTGCACGCATTTCGGTTGAGTATTGCTATGCCTATTTTCTTTTCGTATATTAAATACAGATACGTTCTTATTCCCACACATATTTCGGCACAAAAAAAAACATCAACTATTTAACCTAGGTTTACAAACGAATTAGGTAGAGTCATAATGAAATTTTTCCATGCTTAAATTTATGTGCCTCAGAAAAAATTACATATTCTAACTCAATATTCAATTTCTCAGTTCCTCTTCGAGTAAACTAAATTATTTACGAAGCTGTGTGATTAATTTGTTTCTATATGTCATAGCGCAGTTTTAACGAAGTGGTTTTCAAGTGTTGGATATTTTCGTACATTTCTAAAATTTCTCATTGATTTCCAACCACACGACACGTCAGGTAATTCACCACATGAATTAAGTTTATTGAAGCTCAATAATTCCTTTGACTGCAGTAAGGAGAATTGAAATTTAATGTTCAACTCAAATTTGAAGTCAATTGTAGGGAGCAATTTTTAAAACGGCAAACATTAACTGAATCGTGCCTTCATTTCGTTTTCATAAAGGATCCATGAAAATTGAGGTATTGACTTCTAGTCGGCCACCAGCATTATGTCAACTCCCTAGAGTGACCACCGGTGACTCACTCGGTAGCCAAAATGTTACCGTCTTACTCCATTACCCTTCGATGTCACTGACTCTTCCTTCCAAGCGTTGCTCATGAAACCCAACTTTGCCACAACTTGACTTGTCAGCGTGTCCGGTCACAGAACTTCCACCATTTTTCCTCCCCCAAAAAATATTCGCCGGTTCCTAGACTGGAGATGACGGACGACCACCTCTCTTTACACACCAAAGTTTTCTGGTTTTTTTCATCAGCGAGGGGACAGCCGACTGGTGAGAGATGATCGTCCAAACGACATGACATGGGAAATATTAATACACAGAGCGCCATCCATCACCTCACCTTACTCCTTTCCGGCGCACGTCATTGGTGCCATTATTTCAGCGCGAGGGCTGGAAATCAATAAAAGGATATTGGAAGCTGCACTTTCTTCGCTCTAAATAGTTTATACGTAAGGTGTGCTTGCATTACTGATCAGCTTCAGGGCACAGCTGGCGGTATTTTGAGTATCTAGGATACAAGCTCATTGAGGTAAATACTTGTACGACTGATCAGCTTCAGGGCACAGCTGGCGGTATTTTGAGTATCTAGGATACAAGCTCATTGAGGTAAATACTTGTACGACAGATCAGCTTCAGGGCACAGCTGGCGGTATTTTGAGTATCTAGGATACAAGCTCATTGAGGTAAATACTTGTACGACAGATCAGCTTCAGGGCACAACTGGCGGTATTTTGAGTATCTAGGATACAAGCTCATTGAGGTAAATACTTGTACGACAGATCAGCTTCAGGGCACAGCTGGCGGTATTTTGAGTATCTAGGATACAAGCTCATTGAGGTAAATACTTGTACGACTGATCAGCTTCAGGGCACAACTGGCGGTATTTTGAGTATCTAGGATACAAGCTCATTGAGGTAAATACTAACACAACTGATCAGTATCAACTTAGATCTACGTAGATCAAGTATATCTGTTAATTTCCAAGTAGATCAGCTAACAGAAACAACGATTGGAAGTCGACCTGACAGGATCAAGTCTCAGCAGAAGCCACTCACATTAAAGCATGCAGTCCCCAGCCCGCCTACCAGGAGCTATCAGCCGCGATATTTTCGTTTGAGGAAGCGGCCGCCTGAGCGGAATAGTTAAGTCCTCCTTCGATTGCCCATTGTGAGATACCGGCGCGCCAAGAATAGTTTAGTGCCAAACTTCGTGACGAATACCCAAAGCAATCTCCTTGCGTCTACTGCATAAACAACTCGATGGAAAATGTCGTTCTTACAGAGTCTAGATCTTTGACACTGGGTCCCAAGATACAATTTTTCTATAAAAATAGGCTCTCATGACAGGCTTAGTTCGCATGGCCGGTTTCTGCAAAATTCCATTTTGACTCGTCACAGTTTTTGGCAGTTGTCCACATCGGCCAGGCCTCGCTACATTTTCTCTCGCGCACGTGACGTGCATAGAAAACGACCACGCAAGGGGGTGTTCCTTCTTCAAAATCCTGTAATATTGCTTTCTTTTCGCGCCATAAAAATGAAGATAGCGAAGAAAATAGCATCGAGGGCTCATAGTTCTTTTGTACGCCACGCACGACCAACAGCGATAGTGAGAAAGCTCGCATCATTTTGCATGTATAGGCTAATATTTTTTAAAGCTCCATAATTTTTTTCAGAACTGCTGTTAATTTCGACGGCGTTTCAAGATTACCTTAACCACATTATCCATACATATAATACATATACATTCACATTACTATCACATTTCTGTACTTTTATAAGCGATTATATAAATATCTATCTTATATTGTAAATATAACAATTTTACCTATTTCTGTACTTCTGCTAGGCAAATTTTGACTTTGAAATAAGAGACAGAGAAGGAAACTTCCGACAAACAACTCAAATTACAGACAGAAACAAACAAGAAGCGGACCAATAGACATCACACGCACCGGGTGTTCAGTCGACGCCTAGAAGGAAAGAAAAAGAAAACCAATTTATTTTCATTGAAAACGATAATTAAGCATCATTGGTTTTTGACATTTTGACTGTGACTAGTAAATATTAAGTTCAACACCAAACTCAAATTTAATGTGAATTGTAGTAAAGATTATTAGATTAGATTATTAGTTAGTTTAAGCCTCCCTATCCGCAACAAAGGTTATCCAAAGAGAGGAAGGAAGAAGGCACCATTTAGTATGGAGTTGAAGAAATGCGGAATCTATGCACAAGTTGCACAGAAACATTAAGCTAAGAAAGAAGATCATGAAACAAGAAAAATTTGAAGAAGAAAGTAGTAGGTGCTGAAAAACAGGACAGCAGTGAACCGAAAAAAGATGGTCCGTAGCAAAACAAAAACCTATTTTATTTCAACAAAAAAGAAGCCTACCTAACCTTTAGCTCGGGCCCTCACATTGTCCCCCTGGGAGCGCTAATTTCCATAGATACAATAGTTGTATCCCCCTGATGGGGAATTGTAGTAAATTATTTTGAAAAAAAACATGAACTGGATCGTGCCTTCATTTAGCTTTGACTAAGTATTTAGGAAAATTGAATTTGCGACTACTGGTCGGTCAGCGGTATTATGAAAATTACCTCCGTGTACCACCGGTGGCTCACGTCGCAGCCAAAGTGTTAAAATGTCTTATCATAAAGATCCTTATCGACATGGGTGTCGTAATATCCATGTTGATGGTCGGTACAGATGATTGATAGAACGGCATGGAAAAATGCAATGCATTTCATGCGTGGTATAGGTTTGATGTTGCATGTAAATACAAGCTGAAAAAACACAATACCAGGGGTTATTCTTTTAACATTTGCAATTTACTTTTATCTCTGTGGTCGTAGCTTTGAAAGACGGAAAACTGACAATTTCAAGTATAAATATATTTGAAAACTGACTACCAGGTTCACAGTTTATTTGCATGGAACTTTTCGAGCGCGATTCTTTTGAGAACTTCGTAAAAATAACATAGCTGAGTTCTACTTTCACCGCATTAACAATTTGAATGCGACGTGCGCCACCGGTGGTGCATGGGGGTAATTTCCATAATGCTGCTGACCGACCAGTAGTCGCAAACACAATTTTCATAAATACTGAATGAAAGCTAAATGAAGGCAAGATCCAGTTCATGCTTGCTATTTTCAAAATAGTTTACTACAACTGACTTTAAATTTGAGTTTGACATTCAACTTAATATTTAGAAGTCGTAGTCAAAATGTTAAGATGGAACTGTTCCCGTAAACTAACGAAGGAGAAAATTTCCTGCACTTTTTTGTTATAAAAATCCCTCCCTTGTATATTTTCATCAAGTCTTGTATCTGTTCACGCCAAATACTCAACAAAAAACAGCCAAAACCAGTGTTGTACAACAACTCCACACAAGAACGTGTGTACTAAATGAACATTCCCATGTTTGTTTGCTGGGGAACTTGTATCTCTCTGAAACCATTCGGTTTGTGGCAGCGAACCTCAAACTTGAACGTCGTCGGAACCAAACGCGGAGGTCGACAGCTGGCACTTGAAGTTCATCAAACACTTGAAATGCAAACACAAACACTTAGAGATCATAATATACTTGAAATACTTGCTCTTAAAACACGAACATTGTCGCCTGAACTTCATCAAACACTTGGAGGCTATCAAACACTAGGAGGCCATCAAACGCTAGGAGGCCATCAAACACTAGGAGGCCATCAAACACTAGGAGGCCATCAAACACTAGGAGGCCATCAAACACTAGGAGGCCATCAAACACTAGGAGGCCATCAAACACTAGGAGGTCATCAAACACTAGGAGGTCATCAAACACTTGGAGGTCATCAAACACTTGGAGGTCATCAAACACTTGGAGGTCATCAAACACTTGGAGGTCATCAAACACTTGGAGGTCATCAAACACTTGGAGGTCATCAAACACTTGGAGGTCATCAAACACTTGGAGGTCATCAAACACTTGGAGGTCATCAAACACTTGGAGGTCATCAAACACTTGAAGGTCATCAAACACTTGGAGGTCATCAAACACTTGGAGGTCATCAAACACTTGGAGGTCATCAAACACTTGGAGGTCATCAAACACTTGGAGGTCATCAAACACTTGGAGGTCATCAAACACTTGGAGGTCATCAAACACTTGGAGGTCATCAAACACTTGGAGGTCATCAAACACTTGGAGGTCATCAAACACTTGGAGGTCATCAAACACTTGGAGGTCATCAAACACTTGGAGGTCATCAAACACTTGGAGGTCATCAAACACTTTGAGGTCATCAAACACTTGGAGGTCATCAAACACTTGGAGGTCATCAAACACTTGGAGGTCATCAAACACTTGGAGGTCATCAAACACTTGGAGGTCATCAAACGCTTGCACGTGAAGTATATCAAACAGCGTCAAACTTAGCGAAGACTCAAGCTCATTGCCTATTTTGGTATCTATTACTAACCTATTTTGGTATCTATTACTAACCTATTTTGGTATCTATTACTAACCTATTTTGGTATCTATTACTAACCTATTTTGGTATCTATTACTAACCTATTTTGGTATCTATTACTAACCTATTTTGGTATCTATTACTAACCTATTTTGGTATCTATTACTAACCTATTTTGGTATCTATTACTAACCTATTTTGGTATCTATTACTAACCTATTTTGGTATCTATTACTAACCTATTTTGGTATCTATTACTAACCTATTTTGGTATCTATTACTAACCTATTTTGGTATCTATTACTAACCTATTTTGGTATCTATTACTAACCTATTTTGGTATCTATTACTAACCTATTTTGGTATCTATTACTAACCTATTTTGGTATCTATTACTAACCTATTTTGGTATCTATTACTAACCTATTTTGGTATCTATTACTGACCTATTTTGGTATCTATTACTAACCTGTTTTGGTATCTATTATTTTCCTATTTTGGTATCTATTACTATCCTACTTTGGTATCTATTACTATCCTATTTTGGTATCTATTACTTTCCTATTTTGGTATCTATTACTTTCCTATTTTGGTATCTATTACTTTCCTATTTTGGTATCTATTACTATCCTATTTTGGTATCTATTACTATCCTATTTTGGTATCTATTACTATCCTACTTTGGTATCTATTACTATCCTACTTTGGTATCTTTTACTATCCTATTTTTGTATCTATTACTTTCCTATTTTGGTATCTATTACTATCCTATTTTGGTATCTATTACTTTCCTATTTTGGTATCTATTACTTTCCTATTTTGGTATCTATTACTATCCTTCTTGGTATCTTTTACTATCCTTTTACGGTAGTCATTGCTATCCTATTTCTGTACTCGTTACTTTCATTTTTCTTAGCGCATTACTCTCATTTTTCATGGAACATTGCTATCATTTCTGCAAGTTCAACACAACCCCACTCCCACCGACCCCGACATGCCCCGTGTCAATAAGCAGCGTACGTTAACTGGCGGCAGCAAAAACCGACACTCGGAGTACATCCAATTTCAGGACCAAGAAAAAGGCCCGCGTTTGAAGGCAACAGCGCGACGAAACTCCGCCGATCACCAAAAAATGGCCTCAAATAATGGCCTATAGAGCGCGATAATGCGGCGCTCAAGCGGGGGAAAAATGTTCCCCACACGCCTGGGGAACACTTGGGGAACATTCATGTGTGCCCCACGCGCCTGGGGAACCCTTGGAGAACATTCATGTGTTCCCATAAGTGCAGGGAACACTTGGGGAACATTCATGTGTTCCCAACATGCCTGGGGAACACCTGGGGATCATTCATGTGTTCCCAACATGCCTGGGGGACACCCAGGGAACATTCATGTGTTCCCAACATGCCTGGGGAACACCTAGGGAACATTCATGTGTTCCCAACATGCCTGGAGAACACCTGGGGGAACATTCATATGTTCCCAACATGCCTGGGGAACACCTGGGGAACATTCATGTGTTCCCAACATGCCTGGGGAACATTCATGTGTTCCCAACATGCCTGGGGAACACTCGGAAAACACGTGTAAAGAATAAAACATTTTCTGCCTTTATTAAGCCTCATTAAGTGCAAATTTCAGCGTTTTAAAATAATACGAAGGTTTTTCAAAATACGTATTGTTAAAATGTTCCTAACATTCGCATTATTGAAATGTTTTTAATATTACGAAGAATTATGGATAAGGATTGAGATGTAGAATAAGATAAGGACTCAGATGATGAATAAAGACCAAGATGTAAAAAATAAAGCTGGTGAATAAAGGCCAAAAACCGATGCTTATGTTACTGTTCAACTATTTCACTACCTTCTCTATAATTAGCTCCTGTGCATTCGGTATATCACTATCGTGCAGTTAAATTTGGCATATTTCTTGGAAAGAAAGAAAATGCAAAGGAAGAAAATGCAAATGCAAGTTTAATTTAAGTTGAAACGCTTAAAATTAATCAAAGTTTAATTTAAGTTGAAATGCTTAAAATTAATCAAAGTTTAATTTAAGTTGAAATGCTTAAAATTAATTAAAGTTTAATTCAAGATGAAACGCTTTAAATTAATTGAAGTTTATTTACAATTAAAACACTCAAAATTAATTAAAGTTTATTTACAATTAAAACACTTAAAATTAATTAAAGTTTAATTACAGTTAAAACACTTAAAATTAAGTAAAGTTAAATTAGAGTAAAAACGCTTTAAGGTCCGGGTACAACGATTTACACTTTGACTGCGACGTGCGCCACCGGTGGTCACTGAGGGAGATTTCATAACGCTGCTGACCGACCAGTAGTCACAAATTCAATTTCCCTAAATACTCGATCAAAACTAAATTATTGCACGATCCAGTTAGAAATTGCAATTTTCGAAATTGCTGATTACAATTCACCTAAAATTTAAGTTGAACATTGGAGTGCAGTTTAACCTGCCGCAGCCTAAGTGTCGTTGAGGAGCTTAAAATGACAGTTGGACACTTTGACTGCGATTACAAAATATTAAGTTCAACACCAAACTCAAATTTAATGTCAATTGTAGTAAGCTATTTGGAAAATACCAAAAACATGAACTGGATCGCATCTCTATCGAGATTTGATTAAATATTCATTAAAATAGATTTTGCGACTACTGGCCGGTCAGCAGCATTATGAAAATTACCTCCGTGGACCACCGGTGGCGCACGTCGCAGTGAAAGTGTTAAGATTATTATTATTATTATTATTACATAAGAAAGTTTTAGCCTCCCTTAACCACGACAAAGATGTTCTAAAAGAGTAAAGAGGAAGGCACCATTTAGCATGGAGTTAAAGGAAACGCGGAATCTACGCAAAAAGGGCAGAGAAACAGTAAGTTGGGAAAGAAGTTCATGAAACAAGATCAAAGTTGGAGAAGGAAGTAGTAGGCGCTGAAGAACAGGACAGCAGTGAACCGAAAAAAGATGGTCCGTAACAAAACAAAAACCTATTTTATTAAAACAAAAAGGAAGCCCACCTAACCTTTAGCTCAGGCCCTCACATAGTCCCCCTGGGAGCGCTAATTCCCATAGATACAATAGTTGTATCCTCCTGAGAGGATGAAGGTAAGCCAATCGGAAATGAGGTTACAGCCAATCAACTAACCCTAAGCGATTGTAAACTCATAAGAAGTCAGAGTAATCAAATCTAAAGTGAAGGTAAGCCAATCAGAAGTGAGAACATAATCTAAAGTGAAGGTAAGCCAATCAGAAGTGAGAACATAATAATCTAAAATGAAGGTAAGCCAATCAGATGAAAGAACATAATAATCTAAAGTGAAGGTAATCCAATCAGAAGCAAGAACATACCAATCTCAGGTGAAGGTAAGCCAATCAAAAGCGCGAGTAAACTAATCAGAACAATGGCCCGAAGCTTATCCATTAAGAAAGGCGACAGAAGGGCGCGGGAAGGGCGATAGAAGGGCGCGGTAAGGGCGATAGAAGGGCGCGGGAAGGCCCAGCAAAGAAGAGAAGGGCTCCTCAGCGTAATATCAGCCAGAGGTTAAGGAGCAAAGTTCCAATTGTATTGCGATGGAAAGTTTTCGGAATGGGCGAGTATTTGCATTGGCGATGAGTGTTCGTAATCTCTGCCGAAGATTTTGCCTTTATAATGGCAAGTCTGCCGAGATCGAAGGCTCCAAATTTCGGAGCCGAATTTCCTTTGAAGAACAATCTTCTCCGATGAACTCGAGCGTTTTAAGGCATTTGAAAGAGGTCAAAGTGCTTCGGGGTGTCGGGTGTCTTATTTTATTCAACGGGGACGTTGGGGGCCTAAAATTATACAAAATACGGGCATTTAAAATAGGTCAAAGTGCTTCAGGGTGCCGCATGTTTCATTCTCATTGTATGAGGACGTCGAAGAAACTCAAATTATATACAATACGGGCATTTAAAATAGGTCAAAGTGCTTCGCGGTGTCGATTGTATTAAAACTATATAAAATACGATAATTTAAAAGAGGTGAAAGGGATTGAGGGTGATGAGTGTTTCTCTTTTATTTCATAAGGACGTTGGAGACTCTAAAGCTGTATGAATTACGGGAATTTAATGGGGTATGAAGGGCTTCAGGGTGTCGCATGCTTTATTTTATTTAATGAAGACGTTGGGGAGACTAAAATTAAATGAAATAAGTGCGTGTCCACCGCATGTAACTTTTTCTCGTGTTTGTCTTCCTGTATTGTACGGAATAAGTTACAGGAGAATTTAAGAAGAATATTCAGAATGATATAAACACGCAAACATGTCTACAAATTTTTGCCAAAAACTGTCCAGAGCAAAAAAAGTAATAGTAAACAAAACACTAAAATTATAGTCTTCGTCACCAAAACACCAGAATTATGGTCACCAAAACACCAGAATTATGGTCACCAAAACATCAGAATTAGGGTCATCAAAACACCAGAATTATGGTCACCAAAACACCAGAATTATGGTCACCAAAACACCAGAATTATGGTCACCAAAACACCAGAATTATGGTCACCAAAACACCAGAATTATGGTCACCAAAATACCAGAATTATGGTCACCAAAACACCAGAATTATGGTCACCAAAACACCAGAATTATGGTCACCAAAACACCAGAATTAAGGTCACCAAAACACCAGAATTATGGTCACCAAAACACCAGAATTATGGTCACCATAACCCATGAGCAAACCCCGAGATCACAACCCATGAAGACCCCGAAGCAACGAACCCAATTCCCCACTCCACCCCAACCTCCTCTAACCCCCCTCCACCACCAACCCCACAAACGGGGGAACTTTGGGGCAAAAACCCGATTTCAATTGGAGAAAAAATTGAAAGTTCAGCAAAAAGGCGCGCGGCACGCGAGCGTTGTTAGGCAGAATTGGGCTTATTGGAGCCTGGAGAAATGTTGGAGCGTCTGTAGGCCCCGGGCTCGTTAAATAAATAAAGAGTGACAACGTCAAGATGTAATGAACTTATAAAAAATATTAATACAAAAAAGACAACTCCCTGATTGTCCACAAGTATAGTCAGTTACCGTTCATCTAACGTGGGACAAAAAGCTCTCTCAGTTTCTGGAGCTTTTTTGTGGAACAAGCTTCCCCAGCATATCAAAAACTCTAAAACTGGAAAAGAATTTAGAGTAAATGTGTCACGTCATTTTACATCTCTGTCATAGGGCCTGCAGCATCTCGGTGTGAACTTCCCACCTATCAGAAATTTTAATTTTTCCTGAAATTTCTGTTAGAAATTTAGAACCTATTTCATTTTACGTTTGCTAAGCGATTCGTATATTCATCTTACTTATTTCTGTCGACAACAATGAGCACCACAGCCGTCAGTTCAGTGCAGCAGAACGAACGTTCTTTCCATAATTAGGAGTATTTCCTCATCTTTATTTTGTTATTTCTTTCTCTTTTCTGTATTAATATTTAACGTCCGTATGACAAATATACCATGAAATACATTTTGTGTGTACACCAATAAACAGGTTTATAGACGTGAGGGTTGTGCAAAGTTTATAATGAATTAAATTTTTGGCTAACGTTGTCTCGCTATTTCAAAATCATTCTCGAAGATGTTTTCAATCGATTTTCGGCTGAGCTGGAGGGAAAGGGGTAATTTAAGCATTGCATTTAGTCTTTTTATTTTTTTTTTCTTTTTTCGTGCGTTCAGCGCACACTAGCACTGAACTTTCAAATCGGAAAAAACTCTAAATTTCTGTAATCAAAATTATCATTTTGGATCAAGGCCTAATCTTCCTATATGTGCCAATTTTGTGAATATTCTCCACTCAGATGTGATATCCGGCCACAATGTTACTCCATTTTATCCCACGTACACATGTCCCTATAATGCTGAAGAGTTGTGTTGCTTCTTGACTATAATCTGATTTTTCTTAAAAATTTCTGTGAAGAAATTAAAAAACAGCTCATTTTTATGTTTTTCGAAGTCTTCTCTTCCTTTTAGTTATTTTTTTTGCGAAAAATTTCTTAGGATTACAGTGAGCTCAGCTGTCATTTCCTGTGTAGTAGATGGTAGGTTGCTTCTATCTTTTATGTTATATATGTATTTTTTTTTTTTTTTTTTTTTTTTTTTTTTTTTTTTTTTTTTCTAATATTTTATTTTCAATAAGTATATAAATTAATATGTGTGTGTACGTGTGTAGGTATATATATGTATCTACATAAATAGATATACATGTTTCTATTTCATTTCTTTACGCAAAAACCATTCGGTTAATAAATTTTATTGCAATTGCGAAATGATTCAAAAATAGATCTAGCACTTCCCCAGAGGGCGTTTCTGTGAATCGGATTAATGTCATATATAATTAATGAAATAAAGTGCAATTTGAGCATATGAATCGTAGTAAAATTATCTTTCTGTCCGTGTGTTGTACAAGCTATGAATTTTGATATTGAATATATGTTTGTTTACCCATTTCTACCAATATTTTGTAGATATTTGTCAATCATGAGTGGTAACCGGCTTACACTGTATCTCTATTTTATCCCATGTACCCATGTCCGCATGATGTGGTGAATATCGAGAAGATACGAAATATGTTTTTGGTGGTGATAGGGCTTTGCATATTTTTTAGGGCATATTTTTCATTTCTCATTCAACTACCCTTGACAGAGATAGACTATTGGCAAGCCACGTGTGGTTTGTCTATTAGTACGCCTCGTATATTTTGTCTATTAATATGCCTCGTATGGTCTATCTATTTTGTACACCTCTGATAGCTTGTCTATTAGTACACCTCGTATAGTTTGCCTATTATTATTATGCCTCGTATGGCTTATCTATTTGTACACCTCGGATGGTTTGTCAATTAGTACTCCTTGTATAGAACTTTTGTTAGACTACTAGCACACCACGAATGGTCTGTCTATTAGTACGCCTCGTATATTTTGTCAATTAATATGCCTCGTATGGTCTATCTACTTGTACACCTCTGACAGTTTGTCTATTAGTACACCTCGTATAGTTTGTCTATTATTATGCCTCGTATGGCTCATCTACTTGTACACCTCGGATGGTTTGTCAATTAGTACTCCTCGTATGGAACATTTGTTTTAGGATGCCCTATATTTAAGAAACTTTTAAAAGCCAATATGTTGGCATGTATCTCATGTGACAATTTGGAAATAATAAACATTTTTTTCTAATGAAAATCTCAACTATTGCCATCTCATCCGGTTTTTGGTGTTTTTTTGGTGATTTGTTTTAAAAAGTGGAAACTACCTCCCGCTGCAACACTTGTCCGCTGCAACACTTGCCCGCTGCAACACTTGTCCGCTGCAACACTTGTCCGCTGCAACACTTGTCCGCTGCAACACTTGTCCGCTGCAACACTTGCCCGCTGCAACACTTGTCCGCTGCAACACTTGCCCGCTGCAACACTTGCCCGCTGCAACACTTGCCCGCTGCAACACTTGCCCGCTGCAACACTTGCCCGCTGCAACACTTGCCCGCTGCAACACTTGCCCGCTGCAACACTTGCCCGCTGAAACACTTGCCCGCTGCAACACTTGCCCGCTGCAACACTTGCCCGCTGCAACACTTGCCCGCTGCAACACTTGCCCGCTGCAACACTTGCCCGCTGCAACACTTGCCCGCTGCAACACTTGTCCGCTGCAACACTTGCCCGCTGCAACACTTGTCCGCTGCAACACTTGCCCGCTGCAACACTTGTCCGCTGCAACACTTGCCCGCTGCAACACTTGTCCGCTGCAACACTTGCCCGCTGCAACACTTGTCCGCTGCAACACTTGCCCGCTGCAACACTTGCCGGCTGCAACACTTGCTCGCTGCAACACTTGCCGGCTGCAACACTTGCCCGCTGCAACACTTGCCCGCTGCAACACTTGCCCGCTGCAACACTTGACCGCTGCAACACTTGCCCGCTGCAACACTTGCCCGCTGCAACACTTGCCCGCTGCAACACTTGCCCGCTGCAACACTTGCCCGCTGCAACACTTGCCCGCTGCAACACTTGCCCGCTGCAACACTTGCCCGCTGCAACACTTGCCCGCTGCAACACTTGCCCGCTGCAACACTTGCCCGCTGCAACACTTGCCCGCTGCAACACTTGCCCGCTGCAACACTTGCCCGCTGCAACACTTGTCCGCTGCAACACTTGCCCGCTGCAACACTTGTCCGCTGCAACACTTGTCCGCTGCAACACTTGTCCGCTGCAACACTTGTCCGCTGCAACACTTGTCCGCTGCAACACTTGCCGGCTGCAACACTTGCCCGCTGCAACACTTGCCCGCTGCAACACTTGCCCGCTGCAACACTTGCCCGCTGCAACACTTGCCGGCTGCAACACTTGCCCGCTGCAACACTTGCCCGCTGCAACACTTGCCCGCTGCAACACTTGCCCGCTGCAACACTTGCCCGCTGCAACACTTGCCCGCTGCAACACTTGCCCGCTGCAACACTTGCCCGCTGCAACACTTGCCCGCTGCAACACTTGCCCGCTGCAACACTTGCCCGCTGCAACACTTGCCCGCTGCAACACTTGCCCGCTGCAACACTTGCCCGCTGCAACACTTGCCCGCTGCAACACTTGCCCGCTGCAACACTTGCCCGCTGCAACACTTGCCCGCTGCAACACTTGCCCGCTGCAACACTTGCCCGCTGCAACACTTGCCCGCTGCAACACTTGCCCGCTGCAACACTTGACCGCTGCAACACTTGACCGCTGCAACACTTGCCCGCTGCAACACTTGACCGCTGCAACACTTGACCGCTGCAACACTTGACCGCTGCATCACTTGCCCGCTGCAACACTTGACCGCTACATCACTTGCCCGCTGCAACACTTGCCCGCTGCAACACTTGCCCGCTGCAACACTTGCCCGCTGCAACACTTGACCGCTGCAACACTTGACCGCTGCATCACTTGACCGCTGCATCACTTGCCCGCTGCAACACTTGCCCGCTGCAACACTTGCCCGCTGCAACACTTGCCCGCTGCAACACTTGCCCGCTACAACACTTGTCCGCTGCAACACTTGCCCGCTGCAACACTTGCCCGCTGCAACACTTGCCCGCTGCAACACTTGCCCGCTGCAACACTTGCCCGCTGCAACACTTGCCCGCTGCAACACTTGCCCGCTGCAACAATTGACCGCTACAACTCCATACATTCTTTAGGCCATTTAAATTTTCCTTCACTTCCCACCCTCGGTCAGCTCGAGTTACGCAACATTTCAGCTCCTCCAGCGCGGCTCCTGTCGAGTTTCAGCGTAAAAATTCAGCGCAAGCTGAAGGCAGCCTGACGTGGCCCGCTCACTCGTGGATCCCCCCAGACTTTGCTCGATTAGTCACGGCACGGGTCTGCGCGTCTGTGCTAAGTAGGGTAAAAATGGGCAGCGGAAATGGGCTGGGGACATGGGAAAGTGGAAATGGGCTGGGGACATGGGAGAGTGGAAATGTGGGGAGTGGAAATGTGGGGAGTGGAAATGTGGGGAGTGGAAATGTGGGGAGTGGAAATGTGGGGAGTGGAAATGTGGGGAGTGGAAATGTGGGGAGTGGAAATGTGGGGAGTGGAAATGTGGGGAGTGGAAATGTGGGGAGTGGAAATGTGGGGAGTGGAAATGTGGGGAGTGGAAATGTGGGGAGTGGAAATGTGGGGAGTGGAAATGTGGGGAGTGGAAATGTGGGGAGTGGAAATGTGGGGAGTGGAAATGTGGGGAGTGGAAATGTGGGGAGTGGAAATGTGGGGAGTGGAAATGTGGGGAGTGGAAATGTGGGGAGTGGAAATGTGGGGAGTGGAAATGTGGGGAGTGGAAATGTGGGGAGTGGAAATGTGGGGAGTGGAAATGTGGGGAGTGGAAATGTGGGGAGTGGAAATGTGGGGAGTGGAAATGTGGGGAGTGGAAATGTGGGGAGTGGAAATGTGGGGAGTGGAAATGTGGGGAGTGGAAATGGGGGAGTGGAAATGGGGGAGTGGAAATGGGGGAGTGGAAATGGGGGAGGGAAAATGGGGGAGGGAAAATGGGGGAGGGAAAATGGGGGAGGGAAAATGGGGGAGGGAAAATGGGGGAGGGAAAATGGGGGAGTGGAAATGGGGGAGTGGAAATGGGGGAGTGGAAATGGGGGAGTGGAAACGGGGGAGTGGAAACGGGGGAGTGGAAATGGGGGAGTGGAAATGGGGGAGTGGAAATGGGGGAGTGGAAATGGGGGAGTGGAAATGGGGGAGTGGAAATGGGGGAGTGGAAATGGGGGAGTGGAAATGGGGGAGTGGAAATGGGGGAGTGGAAATGGGGGAGTGGAAATGGGGGAGTGGAAATGGGGGAGTGGAAATGGGGGAGTGGAAATGGGGGAGTGGAAATGGGGGAGTGGAAATGGGGGAGTGGAAATGAGGAGTGCAAATGAGGAGGAAGAAATGGAGGAGTGCAAATGAGGAGGAGGAAATGGAGGAGTGCAAATGAGGAGGAGGAAATGGAGGAGTGCAAATGAGGAGGAGGAAATGGAGGAGTGCAAATGAGGAGGAGGAAATGGAGGAGTGCAAATGAGGAGGAGGAAATGGAGGAGTGCAAATGAGGAGGAGGAAATGGAGGAGTGCAAATGAGGAGGAGGAAATGGGGGAGTGGAAATGGGGGAGTGGAAATGGGGGAGTGGAAATGGGGGAGTGGAAATGGGGGAGTGGAAATGGGGGAGTGGAAATGGGGGAGTGGAAATGGGGGAGTGGAAATGGGGGAGTGGAAATGGGGGAGTGGAAATGGGGGAGTGGAAATGGGGGAGTGGAAATGGGGGAGTGGAAATGGGGGAGTGGAAATGGGGGAGTGGAAATGGGGGAGTGGAAATGGGAGAGTGGAAATGGGGAGTGGAAATGGGGGAGTGGAAATGGGGGAGTGGAAATGTGGGAGTTGAAATGGGGGAGTGGAAATGGGGGAGTGGAAATGGGAGAGTAGAAATGGGAGAGTAGAAATGGGAGAGTAGAAATGGGAGAGTAGAAATGGGAGAGTAGAAATGGGAGAGTGGAAATGGAAGGCAGAAATGGGGGAGTGGAAATGGGATAGAGGAAATAAGGATTGGAAATGGGCAGTGTACATAAACATAAACATGGGCGAGTACAAATGGGGAGGAGGAAATGGGGGAGTGCAAATGGGGAGGAGGAAATGGTGGAGTGCAAATGGGGAGGAGGAAATGGTGGAGTGCAAATGGGGAGGAGGAAATGGGAGAACAAATGGGGAGGAGAAAATGGGGAGGAGGAAATGGCGAGGAGGAAATGGCGAGGAGGAAATGGCGAGGAGGAAATGGCGAGGAGGAAATGGCGAGGAGGAAATGGTGAGGAGGAAATGGTGAGGAGGAAATGGTGAGGAGGAAATGGTGAGGAGGAAATGGCGAGGAGGAAATGGCGAGGAGGAAATGGGGAGGAGGAAATGGGGAGGAGGAAATGGGGAGTTGGAAATGGGGAGGAGGAAATGGGGAGGAGGAAATTGGGGGAGGAAATTGGGGGAGGAAATGGGGAGGAGGAAATGGGGAGGAGGAAATGGGGAGGAGGAAATGGGGAGGAGGAAATTGGGCGAGGAAATTGGGGAGTGGAAATGGGGAGTGGAAATGGGAGAGTAGAAATGGGAGAGTAGAAATGGGAGAGTAGAAATGGGAGAGTAGAAATGGGAGAGTAGAAATGGGAGAGTAGAAATGGGAGAGTAGAAATGGGAGAGTAGAAATGGGAGAGTAGAAATGGGAGAGTGGAAATGGAAGGCAGAAATGGGGGAGTGGAAATGGGATAGAGGAAATAAGGATTGGAAATGGCCAGTGTACATAAACATAAACATGGGCGAGTACAAATGGGGAGGAGGAAATGGTGGAGTGCAAATGGGGAGGAGGAAATGGGAGAACAAATGGGGAGGAGAAAATGGGGAGGAGGAAATGGTGAGGAGGAAATGGTGAGGAGGAAATGGTGAGGAGGAAATGGTGAGGAGGAAATGGCGAGGAGGAAATGGCGAGGAGGAAATGGGGAGGAGGAAATGGGGAGGAGGAAATGGGGAGGAGGAAATGGGGAGGAGGAAATGGGGAGGAGGAAATGGGGAGGAGGAAATGGGGAGGAGGAAATGGGGAGGAGGAAATGGGGAGGAGGAAATGGGGAGGAGGAAATGGGGAGGAGGAAATGGGGAGGAGGAAATTGGGGGAGGAAATTGGGGGAGGAAATGGGGAGGAGGAAATAGGGAGGAGGAAATGGGGAGGAGGAAATGGGGAGGAGGAAATGGGGAGGAGGAAATGGGGAGGAGGAAATTGGGGGAGGAAATTGGGGGAGGAAATGGAAGGAGGAGGAAATGGGGGGGAGGAGGAAATGGGGGGGAGGAGGAAATGGGGGGGAGGAGGAAATGGTGAGGAGGAAATGGTGAGGAGGAAATGGTGAGGAGGAAATGGCGAGGAGGAAATGGGGAGGAGGAAATGGGGAGGAGGAAATGGGGAGGAGGAAATGGTGAGGAGGAAATGGTGAGGAGGAAATGGTGAGGAGGAAATGGTGAGGAGGAAATGGCGAGGAGGAAATGGGGAGGAGGAAATGGGGAGGAGGAAATGGGGAGGAGGAAATGGGGAGGAGGAAATGGGGAGGAGGAAATGGGGAGGAGGAAATGGGGAGGAGGAAATTGGGGGAGGAAATGGGGAGGAGGAAATTGGGGGGAGGAAATGGTGGAGTGCAAATGGGGAGGAGGAAATGGTGGAGTGCAAATTCGTAGGAGGAAATGGGGAGTGCAAATGGGGAGGAGGAAATGGGGGAGTGCAAATGGGGAGGAAGAAATGGGGAGTGCAAATGGGGAGGAGGAAATGGTGGAGTGCAAATGAGGAGGAGGAAATGGAGGAGTGCAAATGAGGAGGAGGAAATGGAGGAGTGCAAATGAGGAGGAGGAAATGGAGGAGTGCAAATGAGGAGGAGGAAATGGAGGAGTGCAAATGAGGAGGAGGAAATGGAGGAGTGCAAATGAGGAGGAGGAAATGGAGGAGTGCAAATGAGGAGGAGGAAATGGAGGAGTGCAAATGAGGAGGAGGAAAGGGAGGAGTGCAAATGAGGAGGAGGAAATGGAGGAGTGCAAATGAGGAGGAGGAAATGGAGGAGTGCAAATGAGGAGGAGGAAATGGAGGAGTGCAAATGAGGAGGAGGAAATGGAGGAGTGCAAATGAGGAGGAGGAAATGGAGGAGTGCAAATGAGGAGGAGGAAATGGAGGAGTGCAAATGAGGAGGAGGAAATGGAGGAGTGCAAATGAGGAGGAGGAAATGGAGGAGTGCAAATGAGGAGGAAGAAATGGAGGAGTGCAAATGAGGAGGAGGAAATGGAGGAGTGCAAATGAGGAGGAAGAAATGGAGGAGTGCAAATGAGGAGGAGGAAATGGAGGAGTGCAAATGAGGAGGAGGAAATGGAGGAGTGCAAATGAGGAGGAGGAAATGGAGGAGTGCAAATGAGGAGGAGGAAATGGGCAAGTATAAATCGTTCAGTGATATGGAGGAGTGAAAAATGGTGAGTGAGAATGGGCAGGTGTAATGGACAGGAAAAAAAATCGATTAACGATGGAATTGACGATGAATAAAGGAAAATCTTCACGATATAATGTAAAATTTGTTTTGACGGAAATCAGGAAAAAGTCGAGAAAAATGTTAAAAAAAATAATAACTCTGATAACCTTCAGATATCTAGCTGGAATTAGACTCATCAGTGAAATGTGTACACCCATGGGCCTCCATGTGGTGTGTACACCCATGGGCCTCCATGTGGTGTGTACACCCATGGGCCTCCATGTGGTGTGTACACCCATGGGCCTCCATGTGGTGTGTACACCCATGGGCCTCCATGTGGTGTGTACACCCATGGGCCTCCATGTGGTGTGTACACCCATGGGCCTCCATGTGGTGTGTACACCCATGGGCCTCCATGTGGTGTGTACACCCATGGGCCTCCATGTGGTGTGTACACGCATGGGCCTCCATGTGGTGTGTACACCCATGGGCCTCCATGTGGTGTGTACACGCATGGGCCTCCATGTGGTGTGTACACGCATGGGCCTCCATGTGGTGTGTACACGCATGGGCCTCCATGTGGTGTGTACACCCATGGGCCTCCATGTGGTGTGTACACCCATGGGCCTCCATGTGGTGTGTACACCCATGGGCCTCCATGTGGTGTGTACACCCATGGGCCTCCATGTGGTGTGTACACCCATGGGCCTCCATGTGGTGTGTACACCCATGGGCCTCCATGTGGTGTGTACACCCATGGGCCTCCATGTGGTGTGTACACCCATGGGCCTCCATGTGGTGTGTACACCCATGGGCCTCCATGTGGTGTGTACTCCCATGGGCCTCCATGTGGTGTGTTCACGCATGGGCCTCCATGTGGTGTGTACACGCATGGGCCTCCATGTGGTGTGTACACCCATGGGCCTCCATGTGGTGTGTATACGCATGGGCCTCCATGTGGTGTGTACACGCATGGGCCTCCATGTGGTGTGTACACGCATGGGCCTCCATGTGGTGTGTACACCCATGGGCCTCCATGTGGTGTGTACACCCATGGGCCTCCATGTGGTGTATATGAGCGTGATAAACAATTTAATGCGCCATTCACAAAGAGCTCTGCACATTTACACAAAATAACAACTGATAGAAACAGAAGCAAAATAAGCTCAATAGCTGGATAAATAATTTGATGCATTTAAATTCAATGAGCAGCAACTTCACGGCTATCGAATGGTAAGCAATGAAACGACGGAGCACAGCTCAAATTTCACTCGTTCATTTTACTTTACACTCTATAAAATTTGGGCATCTCTGGCCCTTGCTCTTCTACGTACGTTTTCACCGTTTAAATTTTGTTCGCTGATGTTCCAAATCATTTTTATGACGTGATTTTGCCTCCTGCTATTCTGTATGTAGTTGATCCTCAGAAGCTCATCCATGCTCTTCTATCATCAGTTGGACTCTATTTTTTACCCATATTTTATCTTTCATGTACAGTTGTCCCTCGGAAACTTTAATCCCTGCTCTTCTACTTACAGTTGCACTCAAAACTTAGACCCCTGCTCAGCCACGAACAGTTTTCCAATGTTACTTTGACCCATACCTGATATTTCACGTACAACTGACCTCATTACCTTGACCCATACCTGATATACCCGTGCAGTTAACCTCAATACTTTGATCCATACCTGCTATTTCAGGCACCGTTGCACTCAAAACCTTGACCCATACCTGCTACTTCATGTATAGTTGCCCAACGCAACTTTGACCCATACCTGCTGTTGTTTATACAGTTGCCGCTTGAACATTTTGGCCCTTGCGTTTCTGCGTGTAGTTTCCTAAGCAAAAAATCCATAATTCCTTAGGGCGTCTCGCAACTGCGAAATTTGGTTCTTCCCTCCCAAGGAATGTTTTTTAACGCCCAGAAGTTCCCGTCTTGTTTCACGCTAAAGACAAAAAATTCCGAAGACAAAAAAAATTTAAAGACAAAAAATTCAAAAGCACTTGTCGCGACAAAGGAAAAAAGGAGGGAAGAAAATGGGGAAAATTGGAAATCAGGAGAAGTGGAATAGATCGAGCAAAAATGGAAATAAAGCAATGAGAGATATTAAGAAAAATTACTTTTAATGAATCGTTAAAGTTTCACATCAGGGAAATAATTTCACACACTCACATAAGCACAATTGTTCTAAAAATTAAATGGTCTACTCTATTTGAGCGTATTTAAAGGTCGCTTCATATACCTTATGCAATTTCGTTTGCAATTTCTCTGCATTGCATTTTCAAAATTGAGGTATAAGGCTGGAAAATGTTTGAAATCTTTATATTTCATGTCATGAAAGTACGGACACTCAAGACCGTGGAAAGACACCATGAAATTTTCCTTCGCATCCTCAAATCACTGGTATCCTCTATAGACTTCGCCTGTCTAAAATTATGGCTTCACCGCAAACAAGTGCAACATGTGAACCGTGTCCGAGCAGTACAAAAGAACATACTAGTCAGGTTAGGAGTTTCACCCCTGTGCAATAATATTGATCCGTCTAATGTTATTTTTAATTTTTCGTCAAAGAATCTGTCGTCAGACGAAAAAAGAGTTTTATGCTTAGGTCTAGACTTTGGCTTACCCATTACCAAGCTGAATTTCTACATATATTTTTTAGTATATGAACGGTTGTACGACAAATTGTCGAAGATTGAAACTTCAACATTTATTCACAATAGCAGAGCAACATTTACCAACGAACTGAAAACACTTGCTCATAAATTCTATAGCAAATTTGACCGCCATCGTAATGCTTGTGCTATGTTTAAATTGGAAGATTTTTCTATTCTTAAGAAATTATGCACTGATGATTCAATTTACGTTACCAAACCCGATAAAGGGAATGGTGTTGTTATTCTTGACAAACGGGATTATATTTCAAAAATGGAATCAATTCTATCAGACAGAGATAAATTTTGTGAAGACCTTAGTGACACAAAAACCTTATTGTTGAAACTGGAAAATAAGGTCAACTACAAACTTAAAAAAGATCGAGGTTTAGGAATTTTACCCGGTGATTTCGAGTTGGAGTGTTATATGGTTTACCCAAAATTCATAAGCCAGATGTACCTACCCCTGAGACATATTTTATCTGCATGCAATACCCACAACTCTAAACTGTGTGCGAACTTAGTTCCAATTCTATCTTCATTTTGTAATAGTGAATATACAGTAGAAAATTCGGATGAATTTGTTCGCGATTTGTCGACTGTTGGCAACATAGCTAATCTCTTCATGTGTAGTTATGATGTAGAGTCTTTGTACACTAATGTTCCACTGGATGAGGCAAAAAATGTTTTGCTGAAAGCACTGAAAGATTCGTATTTTGTATTTAATTGTAAAACGTACAAGCAAATTGACGGACTTGCAATGGGATCTAACCTCTCTCCTTTAATTAATAACGAACTCCTTTCTAGCCCATTTGGAAAAACATTCCTTGAACCAATGTCCCCCGGAATTTAAGCCATTATTTTACCGAAGGTATCTGGACGATAGATTTGTTTTGTTTCGCTCCGAAATGGCAGCCAATAGTTTCTTTCAGTATATTAACACATCTCATCCTAATATTAAATTTACGATGCAAGTAGAACAAAATGATCAGATCCCATTTCTAGACGTTCTCATAAAAAAGTCCAACTCAAAACTTGTTACTTCTGTGTATAGGAAGCCAACATTCACTGGTCTTGCTTTGAATTATTTCACTTGTGTATATAAAGGATTAATAAAATCATGTATTTACTGTTTACTTCATCTTGCGTACCGCATATCCAGTACGTATGGAATATTTCAACATGAAATTGAGTACATTATAAAATTATTGGTCAACAACAAATATCCGAAATCACTCATTCAGAATTGTGTAAAAAATTTTTAGATCGTAAAATTTGTCCCTCTCCTGCAACCTCGAGCGTACCAAAGCAAATTTTGTATGTCGAGTTACCATTCATGGGTTATTTGAACGCAGAGCTGAAGAAGGAGGTAGTATCGTTGGTCAGTAGGTTTTTTACAACGGTCGACGTCAGAGTGTTTTATAGAAATAGTTTTAAGATTGCATCCTTTTTTAGCAGGCAGGAACGATTGAATGAGTGCCTGTGGAGTGGCTGTGTCTATTTTTATAAGTGTGACTGCTGCATGCAGTCTTACGTTGGTAGTACCAAACTCCAACAATTCATCAGACATAGCCAACACGCAGGAATATCTCATAGAACCGGTCGTGCATTAACCACTCCACCCCAATCAGCAATTAGGGATCACTGTGAAAATTCGAACCATTCATTCAAAACTATTAATTTTTCAACTTTATGCCGAGCTAATAGTGAGCATGACCTGAGAATTCTAGAGTCCCTTTTCATTTTCACCCATAAACCTAACTTCAATAAATACATTAGTGCCGTAAAGTTATCAATTGCCCCCACCTACTGACGTAATTCTGTGTGTGTGTGTGTGTGTGTGTGTGTGTGTGTGTGTGTGTGTGTGTGTGTGTGTGTGTGTGTGTGTGTGTGTGTGTGTGTTTGCAATGTGTGTTTCGCTGTTGTATCTGAATTAGCGTGTACGTGTGTTTGTGTGAATTAGGAGTATGCCATTGTTTGAGTATGAATGGAAAACTAGGCTTTTTAGACATTTGAAAATTTTGTGGAATATATATGATTTATGTTTTAAAATAGACAATTCATTTTTTTTCTCTCCTGTTCCAGCACTGATGATGGAATTTTAATTCCGAAACGTTTGCATTAAATGTAATGTTCGTTTTTACTCTGGTTCTTCTTTTTATTCTACGAATATGAATCTCTAAGGTAAACCGCAAATATTGATCAATCTCCAGGGTAAACCGCAAATATTGCCCAACCTTTAGGGTAAACCGCAAATATTGACCAATCTCTAGGGTAAACCGCAAATATTGACCCATCTCTAGGGTAATACGTAAACTTTTACTAATCTATAGGGTAACATAAAATTGCGTTGCATTTAGTTGATCTTTAACAATCTGAGTTAAACTGAAAACTTGTGCTAATTTTCAGGGTAACTCAAAACATTTGAAAAATCATTCTTAGAAATCGTAAATTTTTCATAATTTTCAGGGTAACCCAAAATTTCTCCCGATCTCTAGGGTAACCCGTAAATATTTGAGGTGCAAAACTCGGATTTGGGGCATTCCTCGGGGCAAACTTATAACCAAGCGGCTGGTTTTCCCATTAGCGGGAGTGGCTTGAAGTCGAGATAAGACGAGATTATTTGAGTCTCTGTTTAACTTGAGATCCAGTACTCAGAAAATTCGATCTCGCGCTCGGAGTCGCTCGGCATGAAGGGCCTGCGCCTTTAATAAAGAGTTCTCGCTCGAAAAATTGCCGTCGAATAAGGAGGGTGTGCCGGTGACGCTGAGACGCAAAATAAGACGGAGTGCTGAGCTGTTTCAGGCGGTATTTTCATTGAATTGAGACGGAATGACGGGCTGTTTCAGGCGGTATTTTCATTGAATTGAGACGGAATGACGGGCTGTTTCAAGCGGTATTTTCATTGAATTGAGACGGAATGACGGGCTGTTTCAAGCGGTATTTTCATTGAATTGAGACGGAATGACGGGTTGTTTCAAGCGGTATTTTCATTGAATTGAGACGGAATGACGGGTTGTTTCAAGCGGTATGTTCAATGAATGAGACGGAATGCCGGGCTGTTTAAGCGCTTATTTTTATTGAATCTAGACGGTCAAATAGGAAGGAATGTAAGGCTATTAGAGCGGTTCTTTTGAAGAGAGTTGCTCCTCAGGAAAGTACTGTCTTTACATCATTTGGTAGTCGGTACACGTAAAAAAAAAACTCAATGGAAGTTATAAATTGTGTTTTTATTTCAGGATTCCCTCAAGTTCGGCTTCTCGTACGATTAAACTTCATAGAGCTTACATTAGATGTTAGCTTAACCCTTTAACGCCCACATTTTTATACTCATATTACCGTTATCACAACCACTATCACTAAACCGACACTGGCATTAGGTAGTCACTGTTATCATGATGTGGAAGGAACTGCCACTCGGCAGTGAAGTTCAAAGGACACATTAGTGAACAAATTGAATAAGAAATACAATATTATTGTTATTTTTGAAAGAGGACCGTACAGTCCACTTGGGCGTTAAAGGGTTAAGCCTCCCTAACCGCTATAAATACGTTCAAAAGAGAGGATGGATGAAGGAACCCATAGGTATGGAGCTAAAGAAACGCGGAATCTATGCACAAGGTTCAGAGAAACAGTAAATAGCGAAAGAAGTTCATGAAACAAAATGAACAGTTGAAGAAGAAAGTAGTAGGTGATGAAAAAGAGGACAGCAGTGAACCGAAGAACAGATGGTCATGAGCAATCTGAAACATTTTATTTCAACTCAAGGATGACCTGCGTAATTTTCAGCTCGGGGGAAACTTAAAGTTTACTGAATGAAAATCAGGTGAATATTATGGATAATAATGCCCTAGTCAGTAGACTTGATGTGACAGGTACCTTATAAATATATGTAGTTGACACCCTGGACATTATTATTATTATTATTATTATTATTATTATTATATAAGAAAGTTTTAGCCTCCCTTAACCAAGACAAAGATGTTCCAAGAGAGGAAAGAGGAAGGCACCATTTAGTATGGAGTTGAGGGAACGTAGAATCTATGCACAAGGTGCACAGAAACAGTAAGCTAGGAAAGAAGTTCATGAAACAAGAAAAAAGTTGAAGAAGAAAGTAGTAGGTGCTGAAAAACAGGACAGCAGTTAACCGAAAAAAGATGGTCCGTAACTAAACAAAAACCTATTTTATTACAACAAAAAGGAAGCCTACCTAACCTTTAGCTCGGGCCCACACATCACCCTGGACATTAGACATGATACAATTGACACATGTAGCAATTTCCAGTGCATCTTTTGTGTGCCTAAAACAGACGATGCTTGGAGAAACAAATTTAGGGTTCAGCATCTCAAGAAGAAAGTCTTGATTCCTTAGGTAATTAATAGCACAGTTAATCAAAGATTATTAGTATCCTGTACATTACGTGTGCCCGTCCGTGGGTGCGTTCCCTTATTTTAAAATATAATTGTGTTCATAATAAAAAAAATTGTCCTCAGTTCAACAATTCATTTCCCTGTCCCTCTCAAAATGTAATTTTTTTCTTCAACGGGTTTCAAATTTTCGAACACTCGGTTATTGAGTTAAAAGTGTTCATTTCAACGGTCCGAACCTCGTGTTGAAGTTTGTTCAACGCAAACCTGTAACACAAACAATTTCCCGTTCTACCGTCGGTAGGCCTAAACTTGAACACCCTGCAACAAAAACAATCTAACCACCCTGCAACAAAAACAATCTAACCACCCTGCAACAAAAACAATCTAACCACCCTGCAACATAAACAATCTAACCACCCTGCAACAAAAACAATTTAACCACCCTGCAACAAAAACAATCTAACCACCCTGCAACAAAAACAATCTAACCACCCTGCAACATAAACAATTTAACCACCCTGCAACAAAAACAATTTAACCACCCTGCAACAAAAACAATCTAACCACCCTGCAACAAAAACAATCTAACCACCCTGCAACAAAAACAATCTAACCACCCTGCAACATAAACAATTTAGCCACCCTGCAACAAAAACAATCTAACCACCCTGCAACAAAAACAATCTAACCACCCTGCAACATAAACAATTTAACCACCCTGCAACAAAAACAATCTAACCACCCTGCAACAAAAACAATCTAACCACCCTGCAACATAAACAATTTAACCACCCTGCAACAAAAACAATCTAACCACCCTGCAACAAAAACAATCTAACCACCCTGCAACATAAACAATTTAACCACCCTGCAACAAAAACAATCTAACCACCCTGCAACAAAAACAATCTAACCACCCTGCAACAAAAACAATCTAACCATCCTGCAACAAAAACAATCTAACCATCCTGCAACAAAAACAATCTAACCATCCTGCAACAAAAACAACCTAACCACCCTGCAACATAAACAATTTAACCACCCTGCAACAAAAACAATTTAACCACCCTGCAACATAAACAATTTAACCACCCTGCAACAAAAACAATCTAACCACCCTGCAACATAAACAATTTAACCACCCTGCAACATAAACAATTTAACCACCCTGCAACAAAAACAATCTAACCACCCTGCAACAAAAACATTCTAACCCCCCTGCAACATAAACAATTTAACCACCCTGCAACAAAAACAATCTAACCCCCCTGCAACATAAACAATTAAACCACCCTGCAACAAAAACAACCTAACCATCCTGCAACAAAAACAATCTAACCATCCTGCAACAAAAAATCTAAACACCCTGCAACAAAAATAATCTAACCACCCTGCAACAAAAACAATCTAACCAACCTGCAACGAAAACAATCTAAACACCCTGCAACAAAAACAATCTAAACACCCTGCAACAAAAACAATCTAACCACCCTGCAACAAAAACAATCTAAACACCCTACAACAAAAACAATCTAAACACCCTGCAACAAAAACAATCTAACCACCCTGCAACAAAAACAATCTAAACACCCTGCAACAAAAACAATCTAAACACCCTGCAACAAAAACAATCTAACCACCCTGCAACAAAAACAATCTAAACACCCTACAACAAAAACAATCTAAACACCCTACAACAAAAACAATC
>CM059578.1:13026020-13061020 GCA_030386875.1 Morinoia aosen
AAATGATCCTATATCCATTTTTACGGGAAAATTCATTTAATACGTATTTTTTGCGAGAAAGCTTTCATGCATAATTTAACTGAGAATGTTTATGTCCAATTTTATGAAGAAATTTTTATACATCCATTCAATTTCTGCATTCAAATGTGCACATATCCATATTTAAGGGGAAATATCAACATAACACACACTTGACTGCAACTTAAAACGCATGAAAATGTATATTAGCCAGTCAGCGAAGTATATTACGAGGGTTTTGAAGAATATTATTAAAAACCTAAAATTAAAATTTTTTGAGGATTTTCATTTCGGTGCAGTTTTGTGAATTGCAGCTTCTTCCTTCCGTTGGAAATAACTTTAGCACTTATTTTTTACGCCTTGAATGATTTAAATTGAACAATTTCAAGATTAGTTTTAGAGGAGAATTCGTGAAAGTGTCCACTTAGGTTTATAGGGAAGTGATAAGTGTTCGCCTAATTTTAAATGGAAATGATCAGCGTTCGCCTATTTTCGGAGGGAAATGGTTAGTGATAGCTTATATTTATTGGGAAACGATTAACGATTGCTTATTTTTAGCGGGAAATGATTAGCTTTCAGTTATATTTAGAGGGAAAGCATTTAAATACAATTTTTTTTTCGACTAATTGACGCTATTCGCTGTGACGGGCTGCGCTGCAGGCATCGCTGGTAAATATATCATGTGGTGGTTTGGTTTTACACGTTAAAAAATTGCGCGCGAAAGTCAATGCCGTAAAATATCCGATCGTGAATACTTTACTGGAAAAATTATGGTTTTTCTACGTTAACAAGGCCTGAAATGTTGTGCATAAAAACACCTTGATTTTTAAATGGAGATCATAAGCACGAGTAATATGCAAAACTGGACGAATCCTTAGCTGTTTTGTATCCTTTTTGTCAGGACCACAATAACATTAGTTAGGGAGTACATAATACGGTAAAAACTTATTTTTATTGACTGCTATAACAAAGTTTGACCACTTAATTGACATTATCATTAACTCTTAAGAGTTTGTGTTCAGAATTATTACGGCGCGAATCTTGCTTTTTTATTTTGCTTGCTTTTTAATTCGTAAATATTTTTCATTTGTTGTTCATATCATAAATATACGGTTTTAATTACCGTAATAACGCATGATTTTAACTTAGCGTAATATATCTACGCCACAAGGGTCTTGAAAAAAGTTTAGGAAGCATTTGAAATTTATAATATTAATTATTCAGAAACGTATCCAGAACTACCAAGGAAGTGTAGAAATGGTGCTGTATAGGCCTACAAATTGTGCTGTATAGGCCTACAAATGATGGCGTATAAGCCTACAAATTGTGCTGTATAGGCCTACATATGGTGCTGTATAGGCCTACAAACGGTGCTGTATAGGCCTTCAAATGGTGCTGTATAGGCCTTCAAATCAAACTGTGCTGTATAGGCCTACAAACGGTGCTGTATAGGCCTACAAATGGTGCTGTGTATGCCTATAAATGGTACTGTATAGGCCTACGTATGGTGCTGTATGGGCCTAAAAATCAAATGGTACTGTAGAGGCCTAACAATGGTGCTGTATAGGCCTACAAATGGTGCTGTATAGGCCTACAAATAGTGCTGTATAGGCCTACAAATGGTGCTGTATAGGCCTACAAATGGTGCTGTATATGCCTATAAATGGTACTGTATAGGCCTACATATGGTGCTGTATGGGCCTAAAAATCAAATGGTACTGTAGAGGCCTAACAATGGTGCTGTATAGGCCTTTTTAGGAATAACTTCACCATTCCAGATAGACATTTATCATTTCTACAGTGAATTAACAGATTTCAGTTGAATCATTTTAGTTTCTGATCCGATGATTTAAAAACTCAAAACCCCTTCAACTGTCTACTACTTATTACGCAATTCATCAGTATTCTCTAACAAAAAGTAGCAGTCGAGTTACATTTCCCCCGCGTTTTAATGTAGAAACACAGCACGAACTGAACTGACACGTTCACTGTGCTTTCGCGGGTGTTGCGATTGGTTCGGTTAGGTTGTGTGTAGCAGAATTATTACAGCGCAATGACTGATTTATGCTCCTATTGCTGGGAGAATAAATTTCAATGACTAAATATGAGTTCAGCAACAGTGCGAACTTACTTGGAAATTAAAATTACATTTCTTTCAGTTTAGGCAATCATGGAGAACTCATTTGTAATCATACTAACATTTTTTTCGAATTTAGCAATCAAAATGAGTGCGGAAAAGTAAAGACTCACAAAGATAATTTACTCAGCTCATTTCAAGGTAGCTCACAGCCATTAGGCTAGTAACCTGATCATTTGCCTTTTCGAGGTTCAAAGAGGTTTGAAATCGGCACAAATAACTTCCGTGATGGTTTTTAATTCAGAAACACGGTAATTCATAATGTTTATCATTCATGACATTCTATTAAGATGGTGTCATCGTCTCTATTTCCATTCAACATTATACAGTTTCGTACCAATTAGTTCACTGCATCTGGATTACCTTTAATAATCAAAATAAATTGCATCTTAAAGTTATTTTACACAAAAAAATATAATACGAAGTAATTTTTTGAAAAAAAAAACAGCTATATACTCCCAAATTCACAGCAGTGACTTTGATTCTCGAGCAACTGAAGGTAGAAACTGCTTACTTCCGCACACAGTTGTTGCTTCCATTGAAGTGATGTAGCCGGAACTCGATATAATGTAACAACACACGCACGCACGTATACATGCGCATAATTATTCACATGCACGCACACATACACAAACACATGCACAAGCACAAGAATCACACAAAAACGCTTAAAAAAACATGAACGCGTCACAGAACACAAAAACCTTATATATTTGCACACAGACTCATATAAATACACACACACAAAGAGAACAAAAACACACGCGCGCACACGCACAGACATTCACACCCACACACACAACTCACACCCACACGAACACGCACATACGCACTGTCACACACAAGCCCTGACATTGACACACACACACCTACACGAACACGCAGACTCACACATGCGCGCACACACACACACACACTCAACACACACCTACACACACTCAGACACACACACATGCGCGCACACACACACGCACACACACACAAGCGACCAAAACAGAAGAGGTTAACCCTTCCACTCCAAAAACCATGCAACGAGCTCTATCGATTGCGCCACAGAGCGGTGGGGCCGCGCACTGTTGTATAGTCTAACCCAACTCAACCAGACCTAAAGTAATCTAAGCTCACCTTTGCTGATTTAAGTTAGTATAACATTATATAATCTCATTTCACTCACTCTAACTTACTCTTACCTCACTTAACATAACCTAAGCTAGCATGCTCATATCTAACAGAACATAACCTAACATGACCTAACCTAACTCAACTGAACCTTACCTAGCCTATCCTAACCTACCGTAAACCTAACCTAAAAAATATCTTAACTATTAATTAATTTCCCCAAAAATATTATTGCAATGCTTTCAAAAAATAAGAAACTTATCTATAAATGACCAGTCGCTTAGGGATACTACTGCGGTATAAATAGTTATATTACCATTAATTGCTATCTTATTGATACGTCAAGGAGTTCAGCATCTGTATTCTACTATTGACCATGCTAGGCACCTTTTTTGTAATTAGTGCTAAATTATATAATTGAGTTGTATAGGTTAATTTTGGAGTTATGCACTCAAGTTGAGTTATGTTTTCAAAGATTTTTTGATATCGCATCGCTTTAACACGTCCCCGCGTGTTGGGCCACATGTGCACCAACCAGTAAATCGCCCGTTTACGCGCCGGTATTTAACGCACGATATTTTATGCTTCGAGACATTTTTAGAAATAATTGTTATCATACGAAGTGAAATGTTTTCGTGCTATTGTATTTTTTAATATTCATTAGGAAGAACTAAAATTTATTCAAGCTGGTAAATCTATTTCCATATTCTGCAACTCACAACCTAACAAACCAACCGTTAACACCCGCAGGAGCGCGGGGACCGTGTTGAGTAAATTGGAGATAACTAAATCGTGCCACATTGCATATCATGGTGCATTTTTGTGCGAAATATCTTTCATAGGCCTAGCAAACTATCGTTTTCGTACTCCTTAACAATATATACATATAAATGAATAAATATGCATTTTGTTTGTTATATTGCTATTTATTCATATAAAAAAATATTTATGAATAAATATATATATTGTTAAGGAGTAAGAAAACGAAAGTTTCTAATTCCCATGAAAATTGGGAAAAATGTTAACCTATGAGAAATATTTTGGACAAACAGCATCATGATATTCAATGTGTCACGATTCATCCATTTTTGATTTCTTTAAGCTGATACGATAAGAAAAATCATTGAAAGCATGTAAACATAGATATATTTGAGATAACAAACGCATTTTTAATATATTTTTACGTTTTTTTTTCGCAGATGTGAAGAATGATGTAATATTTACATGAACCTAAAATAATTCATTATGAATTTTTTTTATAAATGTACAAGCTATCGTTCCGATGGTTGCACAAAAAATCCCTTTTCTACAGCCCCAAAAAGCAAACAAATTTCCCCACGCCCCAAAAAACTTTTATTTCAAGAGGCCCGTCAAAAACACTAGCTTCCATAGAGGCCCCTGCTTCTATAGGCCGTAAAAAATTAGGTCACATACCAGCCTACTGGCCTACTGAGGCGGCCGGCCTTGACAGTGCCTCACATCAGCTCAAATGAGGGAAAACTTTGCCCTTTTTTCTTCTAATTGTTTGCCCGCGCGAGGGACCTGAGCGAAACATTGTGACGCGTCCGCCTTATTACGTCATTACCCCCACCCCTTGACATCCCCACACCCCCTCTTCTTACACCCCCACTCCCTCTTTCCCGTCTCACCCGTCGCGCACTTCATCTCCTTTCCATCACTCCTCCCCCACCCCCTCTTAACTTACTTCCCCCCTCCCTGCCCGCTCGAGTAGCCGAAAATGAGTGCTGTATTTTTTTTTGGAACTGAAGATAATTTTTTACGATGTTTTGATTGTTTTACGTGTTCTGAAAAATGAATTCTGATATTTGTCTGTGTTTACATTCGTTGAATGTGAAATATTTGTTGGTATATTACAAAGAAACGAACATTTACTCTAGCCAACAAATATTCGTTGATAAGCCCTTATATAAGTCCACGTTTGCCATTTTATGATATTACTAACACTTTAATAACAGGAATGGTCATTAAGGAACGATGCGTGGTTATTATTTATTTATCCTATGCATAATTGAATTTAAATTATTTATTCAGTACTATGTATCAATATAGAGGAATGTAGGCCATATAATTTTTGACGGTGAAATACATGCGAAATTGGACAGTTGTATATCGATGAATAATAATTCTCGAATTATGCATCTCAAAAAATACCTCGAATTAACAATAAAGTTAATATACAGCGCTAATAATTATACCAATAACTTATGAAATTATTCGTGGGATTCAAATATCAGTTATGAGAAAAAAAGAAAATCTGAATTAAGTCTTACCCAAATGGGCCACAATTAACTTTTTATGATGGTTTATATCATGGCTTCAAATTTCCTGGATTTAATCAAACAACCATAATCTACCATAAATTAATTGGAGAATTTCGGTGAAGGAGCTAAATAAGCCGAATTAAAAAAATTATATATATAATTATAATTATTGACTCAATTACTTCACCCGTTAGCCATGGTGCATTAATCTTCCGTTAAATCGTTGAATTCGCCCATTTGATTAGGACTTAATTCATATTTTCTTTTTTCTCATAATTGAAATTTGAATCCCACGAATAATTTGAAAAGTTATTGGTATAATTATACGCGCTGTATATTACCCTTATTGTTAATTCGAGGTATTTTTTGAGATGCATAATTCGTGAATCTATATTCAACCCTCATTTTTCAACCAAGCTCATCCCTCACAGTGATGCTTTACGAACATTCAACAATGAAATAAAAAGATTGAGAGAAGACTGTAGAAGTAATCAAGGTTGTAAATAAATCCCTCATGATGATACTCATTAATAAACCATGGTTCTAGCGACTCACTAACTGGTTGCTCCCTGCAACCATGTCAACCACAACTACACCAAGCCGAACACTGATCTCAACTCAACCCTGATTCCACCAAATCCCACTCCAACTCAGCCACTATTCCAAAAAATAACACACTAACTCAACCACGATTTCTTCAAATCACACAAAAACTCAACCAAGGTTCCACCAAATCACAAGACAACCACAACCCAGCAGCTCAACTACCTCATCTCAACCACAATTCCCCAATTAAGCCAGAATTCAACTCAACCACGAATTCGCCGTCGAAATCAAACCTAATTCAACCAAGATACAACCGAACCCCACACCAACCAAACCATACCTTCACCACACCAAACCCAGCTCAACCAAAACATTTCCACAGGCTGGCCACGGACCAAAGCTCTATTGATCAACCATGATTCAGCAAAAAGGTTCATGGTCAACCACGGTGGCGAGGCACAACCAAGAAGCAACCCTCTGCTCAGGATGAGCGCAGCTTATCGATTGGTCAAGATTTTTGTGAAGTTAATGCGGCATTTATTGATTTTTGGACCGAGCTTCGCGCCTCGACTTACTGAATGGGAGGTATCCTGCGGGATGTGTCAGGATGCGTGAGTTTCAGGATACGTGAGTGTCGGGATACGTGAGTGTCAGGATACGTGAGTGTTTGTCAGGATACGTGAGTGTCAGGATACGTGAGTGTCAGGATACGTGAGTGTCAGGATACGTGAGTGTCAGGATACGTGGGTGTCAGGGTGTCTTGCAAGACACTTCATAATAAGAATATCCTGCAAAATAACCCATTAACAAGATATCCGGTAGGATACAATAACGGTGCCGCATTGCACAATGCCGCGTCCCTATAAGCAAAAAAAAAATATTATAATACGAACAAATTACAAACTGTTAACTAAATTTTGATATTCTAACCAAGGCAAATCTAACCACGTTGAATAAATTTGCTAAAATTATAGACAATTCCTCTCGAAAGATTGTAAAAAAGAGGGAAAATTGACTGCATTTAAGAAAGTTTACAAAATAGTACATGAAAAGTCACAAAAATTTAAGGAAAATTACAAAAATAACGCTCCCAAAATTCACGGAAATTCACACAAGAAATTGAATGTTCTCAAAAATTAACGAAACAATTCAAATCATTACAAAAATTTGTTGAATTTTTGCAAATGTGCGCCATTATGAAAATGTTTGAAATTTTCGCAAATTGTTTAAACATTACACGGAACTGGGAATTTTCTTGCATGTTCACAGCAGAAATTAATTATCTGCACCAGAGCCTAAAACAAAAAATGTCTAATTTTTCGTAGTTCATTGAGTTACTTAAATTGAAAAAGTTACTGAACTCTCCATTGCGCATTCAATCAGTTCACTGTCGCACACATGAAATTAAATGTCATTAAACTTAAATTTCTACAAATTTGAACAGGAAGAATAATCTCACAATCTTTTGCAAGATCATTTGCTCGGCTCTCATTACATCTGAGTAAAAAAAAAACATTCAAGAAACTGTCCCTAGCATCAAGTCAGAGAAATTGGAGCATCAAATTTGTGAAATTAGAGCATCACCTTTGATAATTTGTAGCGCAATATTGGAAAAATTCAAGCATAAAATTGTGTGAACTGTAGCTTAAAATTGGAAAAATTAAGGCATACAATTGGATAAATTGTCGCATAAAATGGGGTAAATTGGGGCATAAAATTGGATAAATTGTCGCATAAAATGGGGTAAATTGGGGCATAAAATTGGATAAATTGTAGCATAAAACTGGAAAATTTGGGGTATAAAATTGGATAAATTGTAGCATAAAACTGGAAAATTTGGGGTATAAAATTGGATAAATTGAAACATAAAATTGGATAAATTGTTGCATAAAATTGGATTACTTGTATAATAAAATTAGAAAAATAGAGGCATGAATTTGGTAAAATTTTAGCATAAAGTTGGAAAAATTCACCCATAAAATTGTTCAAATTGTAGCATAAAATTGAAAAAATTGAGGCATAAAATTGGATAAATTGTAGCATAAAATTGGGAAAATTGGGGCTTAAAATTATATACATTGCAGCTCAAAGGAACATTGCATGAAGCTGTCAGAATAAGAGATTCAAGAAATATTATATCCAGTCGCATAAATTGAAGCACACAGGATAATCCAATTGGCTCTGTTCATCCAACAAGAACAAGAAATATAGATTAATTCGTAGATTGGATCTACAAATCCCATCACTATCCCTGTCGTAAAATAGGCTAGTGATCATACTATTGATAATACCTCATTCCAGTCGGAATATAATACCCCATTCCAGTCGGAATATAATACCTTATTCCAGTCAGAATATAATACCCCATTCCAGTCGGAATATAATACCCCATTCCAGTCGGAATATAATACCCCATTCCAATCGGAATATAATACCCCATTCCAGTCGAAATATTATACCCCATTCCAGTCGGAATATAACACCCCATTCCAGTCGGAATATAACACCCCATTCCAGTCGGAATATAACACCCCATTCCAGTCGGAATATAACACCCCGTTCCAGTCGGAATATAACACCCCATTCCAGTCGGAATATAACACCCCATTCCAGTCGAAATATAATACCCCATTCCAGTCGGAATATAATACCTCATTCCAGTCGGAATATAACACCCCATTCCAGTCAGAATATAATACCCCATTCCAGTCGGAATATAATACCCAATTCCAGTCGGAAAATAATACCCCATTCCAGTCAGAATATAATACCCCATTCCAGTCGGAATATAACACCCGATTCCAGTCAGAATATAATACCCCATTCCAGTCGGAATATAATACCCCATTCCAGTCGGAATATAATACCCCATTCCAGTCAGAATATAATGCCCCATTCCAGTCGGAATATAATACCCCATTCCAGTCAGAATATAATACCCCATTCCAGTCAGAATATAATACCCCATTCCAGTCAGAATATAATACCCCATTCCAGTCGGAATTTTACACCCCATTCCAGTCAGAATATAATACCCCATTCCAGTCAGAATATAATACCCCATTCCAGTCGGAATATAATACCCAATTCCAGTCGGAAAATAATACCCCATTCCAGTCAGAATATAATACCCCATTCCAGTCGGAATATAACACCCGATTCCAGTCAGAATATAATACCCCATTCCAGTCGGAATATAATACCCCATTCCAGTCGGAATATAATACCCCATTCCAGTCAGAATATAATGCCCCATTCCAGTCGGAATATAATACCCCATTCCAGTCAGAATATAATACCCCATTCCAGTCAGAATATAATACCCCATTCCAGTCAGAATATAATACCCCATTCCAGTCGGAATTTTACACCCCATTCCAGTCAGAATATAATACCCCATTCCAGTCAGAATATAATACCCCATTCCAGTCGGAATATAACACCCCATTCCAGTCAGAATATAATGCCCCATTCCAGTCGGAATATAATACCCCATTCCAGTCAGAATATAATGCCCCATTCCAGTCAGAATATAATACCCCATTCCAGTCAGAATATAATACCCCATTCCAGTCGGAATATAACACCCCATTCCAGTCAGAATATAATGCCCCATTCCAGTCGGAATATAATACCCCATTCCAGTCGGAATATAATATCCCATTCCAGTCAGAATATAATACCCCATTCCAGTCTAAATATACCAGGAATCACAACCTCGATGTAACAGTCGGCATCCAACACGAGGATAAAAATAAGCATGAACCAAAAGAAAATGTGTAACCTCAAATTTACATACCTTCCATAAATTCCAAACCTGAACGCAAAATTATTTCACATTAATTTATATAGGAGACCCATACCACAAATTGCATCATTTCCAAATTGCATCGTTGCCTCATATCCTAGTTACATCGTTGAATCATATCCTAATTACATCGTTACCTCATATCCTAATTACATCGTTACCTCATATCCTAATTACATCGTTACCTCATATCCTAGTTACATCGTTGAATCAAATCCTAATAACATCGTTGAATCAAATCCTAATTACATCGTTGAATCATATCCTAATTACATCGTTGAATCATATCCTAAATACATCGTTACCTCATATCCTAGTTACATCGTTGAATCAAATCCTAATAACATCGTTGAATCAAATCCTAATTACATCGTTGAATCATATCCTAATTACATCGTTGAATCAAATCCTAATTACATCGTTGAATCATATCCTAATTACATCGTTGAATCAAATCCTAATTACATCGTTGAATCATATCCTAATTACATTGTTGAATCATATTCAAATTACATCGTTGCATCATATCCAAATTTCATTCAAATTATATTTCCAAATTATATTGCAATTACATTCAAATTACACCATCTCCAAATTACAATCAAATTACACCATATCCAAATTACATACAAATTAAATTTCCAAATTACATTTCCAAATTAAATTCAAATTACATTCAAATTACATTTCCAAATTACATTTCCAAATTAAATTCAAATTACATTCAAATTACATTTCCAAATTACATTTCTAAATTACAATTCCAAATTACAATCAAATAACACCATATCCAAATTACATACAAATTAAATTTCCAAATTACATTTCCAAATTAAATTCAAATTACATTCAAATTACATTTCCAAATTACATTTTCAAATTACATTTCCAAATTACATTCAAATTACATTCAAATTAAATTTCCAAATTACATTCAAATAACATTCAAATTACATTCAAATTATATTGAACTTACATCATTTCCTGGTCTGGTGTTTCTGTGTTCCCAGCACTTTTCTAGTTAACATTTCAGAACCAAATATTTGCAGCTCCGCTAATTCATCTCCTTTATTTCTGTTAACGTTTCCGGGCGTTGTTAAATCTTACCTCTACCATTGATTATTAATTTTTTCCCGACGTGTTCATTTCCATTCCGGCATTTATCCGTAATTATTACATAATTACTGTAATTCCATTTTTCCTATGTTGCTACTATTTCTGCTATTCCATCATTAAAGCAGTTCCATCATTCCCGATATTCAATCACTACTGTTATTTCAGAATAATTCTTGCTATTTCAGAATTGCTGCTATTCCATCGTTAACACAACTCTATCATTCCCACTATTCTATAATTCCCGTTTTACCTTAATTCCTGCTATTCTATCAATTTTACAAATCTGTCATTCCCACTATTCTATCATTCCTGTTCCTGCTTGCTATTCCATCATCCCAATTATAAAATTAATTCTACTTTCCCATCAACATCCCAGCTGTTCCTTTATTTTCCCTACCCGCTATTACCACCTCCACAGCACAGCACACCACCACACCACACCACACCCCTCCACCAACACTACCACAACACAACCACACCACCACACCACCACCACCACCCCACTCACACCACAACACACCACACCACCACACCCCTCCACCACCACAACCCTCCACCACCACCACCACAATAACACCATACCACCACCTCCACCACCACCACCACCACCACCACAACACGTGTTCTGATCTTATTTACCTCAATGAAATAAAAATCAGCGTGGGGATGAACGAAACTTTGCGTACATGACTCCAAATTCCCACAAGTTTTCGCTCAATCTTAGGCCGTTTTTTCCCAGCATGGACGCGTCACACGATCATCAGGGCATTTTTGGTCATAAAATCATCTTATTTTTAAAATCAGCGCAAATTATTTTCGTAAAATTAATTAACTTGACCTAATTAAACGTAATTTCATCACAGTGTAATAAAAAATTAGCCAAAATGTACATATTTAATTGCGAAAGCTGCCCGCAAAAGCAAATTCAAGATTAGCAAAAACCCAAATTTTTTCTTGAACAAACTCGCATGGACTGAAACAAATAAAAAAATCTTCATTTATGGAGCGTAATTTGCGTTCTAATTTTGATGCCTCCTTCAGAGCAATGCATGTGAATTTCTCTCCTATCATGACGAACAAACAGCAAATGCGGAAAATGATGCATTTTTGAAGTTTGCTCACCTTACTTAGTGCAAAATACTTTGTCTGCTTCCACTGCTTCAATCAGGACAAAATTTCATAATGTACAAAAATTGCTTTGAAAAAGTGGATGAATTCAGCGCTCATGCAGTATTTCAGTTTGTGTTTCAAAAATTTGCTGCTTTGCTTGCTCACAATAATTGTAAAAACATGCTTCCTTTCATTCTAAGCCTTTGCTTAGTCATAATAACTGCAATACATGCTGGAAAATATAGCTGGAACAAAATATTCTCTCTCGCCTTTAGTACGTGGCTGAGATATCTGCAAAAAGTCTGCTAGTGATCGTATGTGAGTTAGTGCAAGTCGTGCTTGGCACCCCCATAAGTTAGTGTTATTTAATTTTGAATATTATTGTGCTTTAGGGTCATCGTTGAGCTGATGCACCAATGTCTTTGACAAAATGTACTTGGAAAACACAAAAGATAATTTCAAGGCGGGATCTAGTGACGATTTTTCCGAGATTTTTTAATCACTGATATTTTCGTAACTTGGTTAGCTTGACGTTCCTGTTCACCACCCATGTTTGTCACACCTGTTAGTAGTCATTGATTGCTTATGTTGTAGTTTATTAATAATATTATTTGATGGTAATGAATAAATCGTTGACTTCATTTCAAAATATAGAAAACATTACATATTACTGTTGTATTTATATTATATTAATGCAATAAAATTTTAATTACTAAATTATTAAACATTTTTGTAATAGTTAGATGAAATCTTCAATTTGTAAATGAGTAGAAAAATATAAATTACTACGGCTACAATCCCCTGACGGTATGCAATCAGCACAAATCAAATTGCAAAATAATGACCCAAGTTTTTCGCTAGTAGCATTTTGATATTGGTTCAATAGCGTAGAAATTTTTTTCTATTTTATTAGTACTGGTGAAATAATTTTGTAAGCTTCGAGTGACCATCCACTCTTATTTTGGCTTCTCCAGAATTTTTTCTGCAAGTTATAACTGTGTTTAAATGTTTTTTGATTCATTGCGTGTTAAACCTTGCATGAACTGATGCTTTACTTTGGATCTCTTCAACAAAAGTAAACATGGATGTTGTGATATCCGTAAATGTGTCTACCAACTAACAACTTCTGTATGTGTTAAGATATTTTTAAACCAATTTCTTTTTCAGCACATTATTTAGTTTATACTGAAATTGAACATGTGTATATATATATATATATATATATATACATATATATACGCATGAATACGCATGAAAAAGAATGCGTAAAGAGAAGTATATATATATATATATATATATATATATATATATATATATATATATATATATATATATATATATATATATATATTTCTTTGAATGTTGTTCGCAATTTATTATTGCATAGAAAGCAGTATATACAAGATATAATAATCTATATTTGAAGTTTAATACTGAATAAAAATCAGTAAGTACAGTGTATACTAACATATATAGTTTGTAATTTAATATTTAATAGAAAACAGTATTTACAGAATATACTAATACATAAAGCTTGTAGTTTAATATTTGATAAAAACCGACTATATATATGTATATACATATATACGTATATTGCTTGGAACTTATTATTGAATAGAGAGCACAGTACCTGATTCACAGAAGTACTCCCCTTAGTCTTGCATCTCCGATGTGCGGTGCTCTATTGAAATGGTACGGCGCAGCGGTGATGATAATAAGTAGTAAACTTGATAAGGTTCCCCAACTTTCATCTGAATAAAACAGAATAAACATTTCGAGACAGATGGGCACATCATCATGCTCTAGATGAAACGGTCTCTGGTTCGAGTCCCTGAGCTCGCACGGTGTTTTTTCAGTCGTGAGCGGCTCCTCTGGTGATGTAGACAACGAGATAGGCGAATATTCTGCTCATGAATGAGCTTTATTTTTTTCATCTCAGTGTAAGAAACTGGAAATGAATTCCTCATTACGAACTTATTATCGAAAGGAAGTAACTGTTGAAATTACTTAGATATTCTTCACTTGTTTCTCTTCCTTTAGCATCTTTTTATCTCATCCTCTACGGGAAGATTATCTGTTCGCCTTATTCTTACCTAGTGACCTTACAGTTATCTGTACTAATTATGCGTCAAAAAGGAATCACGCAGGTTGTGGTTCCTCTATTTCACTACATATTTTATAAATAATTAACAAAGTGATTATTTGAAGTTTTGTGGGACAAAAATGACTTGCAAACATCAAATTGGTGGAGGCATATATAGTGAGCCTGTGGGCCACGTCACAAGCTTTGAAATAATATTTCGTGCCTGCATTATTCATTCAGGGCTCGAGAATTGTGAAGTATACACTCTGCGTCACTGGAAAATTTCGTTTTATTTCTTCAACTTCTTCAAGATTTTTTTCCATTCCAATTTCAATATAAATATCCTGCATTTAAATTGTAATAATTTCATGTTCAAAAATCTGGTGATATGAAACACTAAATCGCTTTTTTCCGAGTAATTGAAACAAGCAAAAATAATACAATGAATGTGATTTGTTTCATTCATTTGCTCTCCCAATTTTATTAATTAAAAAAGTCTCCTTTTTGTGTAGAGATTCCAGGCAATTTTCTCAATGTATTTGCATGATTTAATGCATCGCCAACATATTCGAAAATTGTGGAATTATGCACAAAATTCCACAAAATATAGGAACCTGTTTTCCAAAATATTGTAGATGTCCCTGTCTTCCCCCACTCACGGAGGCTTCCAAAAATCCTCGCTACTGGAACCGGCCGAAGAATTTTGAAACAAATGAGCGGCAGGCCTATGAGGAAATGAGCGAGGGCCGAAGTGATTTGGAACGCGAGATTTCTTTTTTGTGCAGCGCAACAAGTGTACGATGCCACAAAGTTTCGCTCAGTCAGTAGGCCGTGCAGCTCGATAAGTAGGCCTAGCAGCGGCGATATATAATGACACGTCATTCAGAAACGTACGAAACATTTTTAATTCGACCCTCCAAACCGGAAAAAAAAGCTAACAAAACTCGGTCGTTCGGCTTCGATGTCCTTTGATTAGAAGCATTAATGGGATACAAACTTGGAATTGTAGCGGGAATGCAATTCCAATTATTATCGGGAATTTCTTGGAATGGAGGGGTTGTCAAAGGGCTTTCTTGTGGGCATGGAAAAATCGGCGATAATTACGTACAATCTAAGATAATACTGACAATGTACGATGATTACAGACAATATATGATGGTTACAGACAACGTATGATAATTACAGACAATGTAAAATAATTACTGACAATGGACGAGGATTACAGACAATATATGATGGTTATAGACAATAAATGATAATTGAGGCCAATATAAGATAATTACTGACAATATACGATAGTTACAGACAATATATAATGATTACGGTAAATATAAGATAATTATGAACAATATAAGATAGTTTAGGACAATCTACGATAATTACAATTACGTACATCAAAAGGTTGTGTATGTATTTATTGGTTGATTTGAGAACGCGTGCCTCAAATTAAAGAATTTCTACGAGGAATTTAGGCTTCATTTTACAGTTATTAATTAAGGGAGAAGTCAATAACTGCCGGGTAAACGTATGTGATTTTTTGTTAGCTTTCTCTTAACGGCTTTAGAAATTTTTGATCGCCTCAAATTGGAACTTGATTTTTGGGCTTCAATTACGGATATTAATGAAACTATGAACCTTTAAAATAAAATGCGTCCTGAAATGAGATATAAAACTTTAATAAAGGTACATTAAATAAAATATCTTTTATATGTATTGATATATTTTTTTCGTATACCAAAGGAAAACGTTATTCATGGTCTGGAGTTGATATCACACGAACCTTTTTAGAAACAAATTAAAATAGTAACGATACCAAAAAACTAGAAACATGATCCACATGATATTGATGGAATTATCCCAAAAACAAACCACTGACCTCATATTCTGTGCATGTGTGTTCGTCATTTAGAAAATCGAAATATGCTAATTGATATCTATTGATTCCATCTGCTGCACTTCAAGTTGGTTTCTGTTGCAACACACGTGGATTTTCTAGCTGTATATATGTGCAATTTGCCCTTATATTCTTTCAATATTTCTGCGTTTGTACGCTATTCCCGTATGAACTTCGGCCATCATTCACATATGTAGTGTACTATGTGCAACTCTTGCACCTGCATGTTGTCTACACCGAAAATGTACAAGTCTTAAACAGCAAATGAAATTATTTTGAGCCCAGCTTTTCCACTATCATTAAACAAAACTATCCTTCCCGTAATCTGCACTATATTCATGCGTATCTTTACACTACATACACCTAGAAATATAATATATTTTTAAAGAATAAAGTGCGTATTCTGTACAGATTGAACGTGTCGAATTTCATGAGCAATGACGTATAATTGTTTTTTTTTTAAGTGTAGCGTAAAATTTGTCAATGAATACTCGAGAGTAGCCTAGAAAAGGTGAAATGGACTCTACACGTGATCCATTATTATAAAAATTCAACAATAACTACACATTTTTAATAACATATTTGACCATTTTTAGCATTTTTGACCTCGTTGTATGTTTTCCAGCACTGAAGATGGAATTTTAACATTCCGAAACGTTTGCCGAAATAGAAACAAATAAAAATGTATATTTTTACGTTGGTTCTATTTTTTGTCTTGAGCGTGAGATTCTCTAAGAATCGACCAATTGGAAATATAACTACACAATACTATACTTTTATAAACACTACAAAAGCAGTACGTTTTTATAAAATACCTCGTGACCCGCGCTCCGTTGCTGATGTGACTAACCAGTAGGCACGGCCCGTCCAAATTGAGTGCTTTAATAATTTACCAGTGAACTTAAACAAACACCGCCAGTGCTAATTTCTTCCTATCTATTCTCAAGCGCGTCACACTAAACATATAAATAAATGAATTTATATTCACATAAATAAATATATGTAAACACACGACGGTCATTTTTAGTATCAGAGGCCATACCAGTAAAAACACTGGAGCCATCAAACTATACTGTACGTCTTTATTAATACTTTCTAATAGAACACAAAACCCAAACAATATGGATGGAACTGGATGCGACAAGAGGTCCTTTAAAGGATCGGATCCTTTACAAGATCAGATCCTTTAAAGGACCGGATCCTTTTATTTGCAGCATATCGTGTTTTATTGCTCATTGCCTGCCCGCATCGCCGCCTATTGGCCACCAACATGCGCCAAGTTCATCACCTCTATTGTGTTGCTTGCTTCCCTTCAGCGCATTGTCTGCTCATACATGCGTGAAACTTGTGAAATTGTCTGCTCGTAAATGTGTGAAGCTTGTGAAATTGTCTGCTCATACATGCGTGAAACTTGTGAAATTGTCTGCTCGTAAATGTGTGAAGCTTGTGAAATTGTCTGCTCATAAATGCGTGAAACTTGTGAAATTGTCTGCTCGTAAATGTGTGAAGCTTGTGAAATTGTCTGCTCATAAATGCGTAAAACTTGTGAAACCATGAAATACCTTTTGTTTATATTTCTAAGGGGAAAATTTCATGTTTCTGTGAGATTATGTTGAATTCGCGATTTTTTTCAATTTTTTTCTTTGATGCAAGAACTTCAAGTCGCTCCACAATTTGCTAATTTTGCTGGCTAAAACCCTTTCTCGTAGTTTAAGTTAAAGCGCCCCTGCTAACATTTTTGTGTGATTCATATTCAATTATACTTCTGCCCTATCCTCATATTCTTATTTTTATTTACTCTCTCGTAAATTTAATGATGAAACTTACTCATCCCTACTTCTTATTCTTCTTTCTTAACTTATCTTTACTCCAGCATTTTCTTGCATATTCTAATTAGCACTCGAGTAAACTTACTTATTGCTTTCATACTTCCTTTCTCCAGCATATATTCATTCAAATTAAAAAAACAGACTTTACAAAATCTGTACTTCTCTGCCTAAATTAATTTACTCTGAAGTAAATTAATAAATACCTTACTTTCACAATTCCGTATGAAATTCACACCCACATAAACTATTATTAATCTATTTTAACCCAAAAATTTACAAATAATTTACACCACATGTAGCAGACTTGCGTTCGAACTTTATACCTAATCAACACCCACTGAGTTTCAAAAGCTGACTCACCTCAACAATTTCCACCCCATTTAAACTCTCGTAAATTTAACCGGTGGCTCACTGCTGCGATATCCACCCAATTTAAAGCCCACGTGTGTGTATATATATATATATATATATATATATATATATATATATATATATATATATATATATATATATATACTCCTTATATACACACTTCTTACTCCTTATATACATATATATACGTTGTATATATGCATACATATATATATAATATATATAATATATACATATATATGTATATAAACAAATCATCCCTTATCCCTCCATTCCTCACGTTCCTTTCCTCGTTTTTGATCATAAGTATTTCAATAATCTAAAGCACTTTCCGTGCACGACACCCCAGGCCGCGAATAAATGCTAATAAATGCTAATAAATGCTAATAAATCTACGGGGATCCATTGCCAAGATTCGAAATATTTATCTTTTCCGCTACTTTAAGATGTAAATATTGCTGTCTTTTTTTATCTAATGCCTATTGAACGTGTTACTGTTCTACCTTCGACAAGCTATCATATATCTTATATTTTTCCATTCTTTAGTTCTATGTCAATTCCCTTTCCGAAGCTCATCACTCATCGTGTCTTTCTCGTTCCCATTTTCATTTCGAATTTCTTAGACCTTTTTCTTTATAACAATTTCCGACATCAGCCTTTATTCTTCATTCTTCTTTGTCAATCACTTCTTCTTTATCGCGCATCTCATTACACCTTCCTTACTCCTCCATCATCCGTCCATGCTAATCACCTTATTCCATCCCGCATCTCATTACACCTTCCTTACTCCTCCTTCATCCGTCCATGCTAATCACCTTATTCCATCCCGCATCTCATTACACCTTCCTTACTCCTCCTTCATCCGTCCATGCTAATCACCTTATTCCATCCCGCATCTCATTACACCTTCCTTACTCCTCCATCATCCGTCCATGCTAATCACCTTATTCCATCCCGCATCTCATTACACCTTCCTTACTCCTCCTTCATCCGTCCATGCTAATCACCTTATTCCATCCCGCATCTCATTACACCTTCCTTACTCCTCCTTCATCCGTCCATGCTAATCACCTTATTCCATCCCGCATCTCATTACACCTTCCTTACTCCTCCATCATCCGTCCATGCTAATCACCTTATTCCATCCCGCATCTCATTACACCTTCCTTACTCCTCCTTCATCCGTCCATGCTAATCACCTTATTCCATCCCGCATCTCATTACACCTTCCTTACTCCTCCTTCATCCGTCCATGCTAATCACCTTATTCCATCCCACATCTCATTACACCTTCCTTACTCCTCCTTCATCCGTCCATGCTAATCACCTTATTCCATCCCGCATCTCATTACACCTTCCTTACTCCTCCTTCATCCGTCCATGCTAATCACCTTATTCCATCCCGCATCTCATTACACCTTCCTTACTCCTCCTTCATCCGTCCATGCTAATCACCTTATTCCATCCCGCATCTCATTACACCTTCCTTACTCCTCCTTCATCCGTCCATGCTAATCACCTTATTCCATCCCGCATCTCATTACACCTTCCTTACTCCTCCTTCATCCGTCCATGCTAATCACCTTATTCCATCCCGCATCTCATTACACCTTCCTTACTCCTCCTTCATCCGTCCATGCTAATCACCTTATTCCATCCCGCATCTCATTACACCTTCCTTACTCCTCCTTCATCCGCCCATGCTAATCACCTTATTCCATCCCGCATCTCATTACACCTTCCTCACTCCTCCTTCATCCGTCCATGCTAATCACCTTATTCCATCCCGCATCTCATTACACCTTCCTTACTCCTCCTTCATCCGTCCATGCTAATCACCTTATTCCATCCCGCATCTCATTACACCTTCCTTACTCCTCCTTCATCCGTCCATGCTAATCACCTTATTCCATCCCGCATCTCATTACACCTTCCTTACTCCTCCTTCATCCGTCCATGCTAATCACCTTATTCCATCCCGCATCTCATTACACCTTCCTTACTCCTCCTTCATCCGTCCATGCTAATCACCTTATTCCATCCCGCATCTCATTACACCTTCCTTACTCCTCCTTCATCCGTCCATGCTAATCACCTTATTCCATCCCGCATCTCATTACACCTTCCTTACTCCTCCTTCATCCGTCCATGCTAATCACCTTATTCCATCCCGCATCTCATTACACCTTCCTTACTCCTCCTTCATCCGTCCATGCTAATCACCTTATTCCATCCCGCATCTCATTACACCTTCCTTACTCCTCCTTCATCCGTCCATGCTAATCACCTTATTCCATCCCGCATCTCATTACACCTTCCTTACTCCTCCTTCATCCGTCCATGCTAATCACGGCCACTCCATCCCGCCACTCATTATGTCCCGCCGATATTGATCCGCGACTTGCGGTCAAATAATCGATATGTGCTGACCAGCCCGCTGCTGTTGTTCTTGTTGTCCTGTTATCCTGTTTTTGGTTCTATTGTCCTGTTTTTGGCCCTGTTGTCCTGGTGTCTTTTAATATGTGTTTTCGTTTTGGTTTTGATTTTTTGATGCCATGTTATTTTATGTTGTTTATCTTGTTTTCCTGTTGTTTTACCGTTCATTCTGTTTTTTCTGTCTGTTGAGTAGTTTGCCCTGTTTGCATTTTTGTGTTGTTAGTGTTATTGTAGAAATTTTATTGATGCTGTTATTATCATCCTGTTATTGTTGTTGTTTGTGCTTCTATCGGTGCTATTTGTTGTTATCATTCGTGTTGTTCTCAAGTTGGGAAGCAAAGAAAATAAAATTAATCTTTCTTATTTTTTTAACAGAATTTTTTTGGGGTAGCCTGTTTGTCTGAGCGCGCAGCTAAATTGTGCCGCACCGGGCAATACTGTGCAGCACCGGGCAATACTGTGCAGCACCGGGCAATACTGTGCAGCACCGGGCAACACTGTGCAGCACCGGGCAATACTGTGCAGCACCGGGCAATACTGTGCAGCACCGGGCAACACTGTGCAGCACCGAGCAATACTGTGCAGCACCGGGCAACACTGTGCAGCACCGGGCTACACTGTGCAGTACCGGGCAATACTGTGCAGCACCGGGCAACACTGTGCAGCACCGGGCAATACTGTGCAGCACCGGGCAATACTGTGCAGCACCGGGCACTACTTGATAAAATGTGCAGAAATCTACGGGTTTTATAACCAGTATTTCACTTTTTATTTACCATCTTGTTCAATGAGTTGTAAGAAATTAAGGTTTTATCAAAGTAAGTTTTGAAGAATCAAGTATTGTATGTTACATCCAGTCTTGTGCTCGTTATTAAAAATACTTAAGAAAAAAATTTGCGAATTTTATGGTTTGATAAACGCTGTCGTTTAGAGAATGCGTTGAGGACAATCGAACGCGTCCTTCGCCTTACACTTCCTGTACTAAATCAAATAATACAAAAAGCAAGCTTTGCTTCACAGTTTGTATTTTGTCAATGGTTCTTTATTCATATTACAGCACAATTTAGGTACAGTATCATAGCAAGCGTGAAATTCTCCGGGCAGAGATCTAAATGAGTACACGCCAAAACTAGTAAAACGTAAATACTATTTCCGATATGTATGAGACTTTATATGTGTTCACACATACATCCTTAGATGGTTGACATACCATAATGGGCATCATAATAAACATGTCCGTATAGAGCGTGAGAAATGTTTTGTGCAATTTTTCATATGTTGCGTGTGTGTGTGTGTGGGTGTGTATGCGTAAGCACATGAAAAATGTGTCTGTGTAGTTATACAGTGTGTGCAGTGTGTACAGTTATACAGTGTGTGCAGTTATACAGTGTGTGTCCATTGTGTACGGTTATACAGTGTGTGTGTGTGGAGTGTGTACAGTTATACAGTGTGTGCAGTTATGCAGTGTGTGCGCATTGTGTACGGTTATAGTGTGTATGTGCAGTGTGTACAGTTATACAGTGTGTGTGCAGTGTGAACGGTTATACAGTGTGTGTGCAGTGTGTACAGCTATACAATGTTTGTACGTATACAGTGTGTGTGCAGTGTGAACGGTTATACAGTGTGTGTGCAGTGTGTACAGTTATACAGTGTGTGAACGTATACTATGTGTGCAGTGTGAACGGTTATACAGTGTGTGTGCAGTGTGTACAGTTATACAGTGTGTGAACGTATACTGTGTGTGCAGTGTGAACGGTTATACAGTGTGTGTGCAGTGTGTACAGCTATACAGTGTGTGTACGTATACAGTGTGTGTGCAGTGTACGCAGTAATACAGTGTGTGCATCGAATGTGCAATTATCAGGAAATTTAGCACAAGTAAATATATATAAACTCAAAATACTCTTCACGTATGAAAAAATAGCCAAATATATCATGAATATGAACACATAACTGAGGTCCATAAAGTTAAATATACGATGTTAAGAACATGTAATTCAAAACTAAGTGTATTTAGAAGACAAATCAGCCAGTATATAGGGAGCCTGTAGTGAGATTAGTAAACGGGGTTTTTGATCGCGTTTTGGGGCTTTTTCATTTTTTCATTTGTTTAGTTTTTCAATTTTTTATTTAATTTTTTGATTTTTACCTTTTTAAATTTCTTTTCTTGGCCAAGATTCATCACTGAATACAAGAATCTATACATGTACCAGCCCTCGCACTAGGCCTACAGTGAAATAAACTAAGCCTATATGCAGCCACACACTGCCTAGAAGCCTCGCATGCAAGGGGAGGTAATGCCTAAAGCCACTTAGGCCTACCCAGAAAACTTCAAGGCTATACCTATACGTGGTTCAAAAGCCCTCAAGCTTTACTTGAACCCATTCACATAACTTTGGAATTCAACTAGTATTGGGAAAATTTTTTCGACATTATTTTGGAACTTAACATGTATTGCTCAAAGGCATTTGGATTAGACCTTGGCGCTTAACCAATATTGTTCAAAAATTTTTAAGTACAATTTTAAATTTCATCGGCAGTGTTCGCAGTTTTCAAAATTTAACTTTAGAGTTTAACCGGTATTATTAGTAGTTATTCACTTATTATTTTAGAATTACCCTGTATTGTTTGAAGTTGTTTACGTTACCTCTTGGCATTTGCAGAGACTACACACGACCTAGAAGAACCTTGGGCTTCACTATACATATGTCTCGAGGCCTAGCCTGCATATACCTGCCCAGACCTGTCCTGTCAGCTAATAGGCGTGGTCTACAAGTTTCTAAACCTTTTCTAGAACCATCTAGACCTTGTCTAGAAGCGCATAGACCTTTTCTAGAATCACCTAGACCTTTTCTAGACACGCCTAGACCTTGTCTAGAAACGCCAGGACCTTGTCTAGAAGCGCATAGACCTTTTCTAGAATCACCTAGACCTTTTCTAGACACGCCTAGACCTTGTCTAGAAACGCCAGGACCTTATCTAGAAACGCCAAGACCTTGTCTATAAACACCTAGACCTTGTCTAGAAACACCAATACCTTGTCTAGAAACGCCTAGACCTTGTCTAGAAACACCTAGACCTTTTCTAAAACCGTACAGGCATAGTCTAGCGGCGAGGTTTACATGTCTCTAGACCTTAAACAAAACTGTCTAGACTTAAATAGAAGAGCTTAGACCTTGTCTAAAGCTGCATAGACCTAGCCTAGCAGGCCTAGGCCAGCCTAGAAACGCCTAATTTCATAATGCAAATGCGCTAGAATTAGAGTAGCTAATCCCGCATGCAGCAGCCGGTGCTGTTTGCTGAGGGACGCGTAAAAATAACCCTCAAAAAATACCTTCATTAAATACCTCGCTGCTCCGAATTACGGACGAGAGGAGGGAGGCTCGAATTAGGGCGTTAATGAGATGGGCCTTTATTTTGCTCCTTGGATTGGTAGTTGGCCCTTATTTCGCTCCTTGGATTAGTAGTTGGCCCTTATTTCGCTCCTTGGATTGGTAGTTGGCCTCTATTTTACTCCTTGGATTGGTAGTTGGCCTTTATTTTGCTCCTTGGATTGGTAGTTGGCCTCTATTTTACTCCTTGGATTGGTAGTTGGCCTTTATTTTGTTCCTTGGATTGGTAGTTGGCCTTTATTTTGTTCCTTGGATTGGTAGTTGGCCTTTATTTTGCTCCTTGGATTGGTAGTTGGCCTCTATTTTGCTCCTTGGATTGGTAGTTTGCCTCTATTTTGCTCCTTGGATTGGTAGTTGGCCTCTATTTTGCTCCTTGGATTGGTAGTTGGCCTCTATTTTACTCCTTGGATTGGTAGTTGGCCTTTATTTTGCTCCTTGGATTGGTAGTTGGCCTTTATTTTGCTCCTTGGATTGGTAGTTGGCCTTTATTTTGCTCCTTGGATTGGTAGTTGGCCTCTATTTTACTCCTTGGATTGGTAGTTGGCCTTTATTTTGCTCCTTGGATTGGTAGTTGGCCTCTATTTTACTCCTTGGATTGGTAGTTTTCCTCTATTTTACTCCTTGGATTGGTAGTTGGCCTTTATTTTGCTCCTTGGATTGGTAGTTGGCCTTTATTTTACTCCTCGGATTGGTAGTTGGCCTTTATTTTGCTCCTTGGATTGGTAGTTGGCCTCTATTTTACTCCTTGGATTGGTAGTTGGCCTTTATTTTGCTCCTTGGATTGGTAGTTGGCCTTCATTTTGCTCCTTGGATTGGTAGTTGGCCTTTATTTTGCTCCTTGGATTGGTAGTTGGCCTCTATTTTACTTCTTGGATTGGTAGTTGGCCTTTATTTTGCTCCTTGGATTGGTAGTTTGCCTCTATTTTACTCCTTGGATTGGTAGTTGGCCTTTATTTTGCTCCTTGGATTGGTAGTTGGCCTCTATTTTACTCCTTGGATTGGTAGTTGGCCTTTATTTTGCTCCTTGGATTGGTAGTTGGCCTCTATTTTACTCCTTGGATTGGTAGTTGGCCTTTATTTTGCTCCTTGGATTGGTAGTTGGCCTCTATTTTACTCCTTGGATTGCTAGTTGGCCTTTATTTTGTTCCTTGGATTGGTAGTTGGCCTTTATTTTGTTCCTTGGATTGGTAGTTGGCCTTTATTTTGTTTCTTGGATTGGTAGTTGGCCTTTATTTTGCTCCTTGGTTTGGTAGTTTGCCTCTATTTTACTCCTTGGATTGGTAGTTGGCCTTTATTTTACTCCTTGGATTGGTAGTTGGCCTTTTTATTACATTTGGACTTGAGGTTTGCCCTTATTTCCCTTTCCGATTGGAATTAAGCTTTTGAATTACATTCTTGATTTATAAAAAATTCATTTATTTGCTCGTTCTTGGATTTGAAGTAGGCCTTAATCATAATTTTTTGGGATTGATACTTTTTAGACCCTTTAATCGCGAGCAAAACCTTAGTTCACTTCTTGAATCAAACCCTTCACAGTTACACAGTAACACCGTTATAGCGTTACACCGTTAGACCGTTACATCGTAAGACCGTTACACCGTTAGACTGTTACATCGTTACACCGTTGTCATGTTCGCGAACACAACTTCTTTTTCTTCAAGCCTACCAACTCTTCCGGTGTTATTGCATGTATAAACAACCTGAAAAATAAGCCGAGCGGATTACAAACGTTTTTAACTAAAGTACATGAAATTATTTCTGATATTATAGCTCCTCTCATATCACATTTCGTTAATTAACCAATCTCTCTTCCTATTCACTTTCCCGAACTCCCTCGAAGTTTTTAGAGCAACCCCTATTTTTGAAGGTGGTGAAAAAACCTGCTTGAACAATTATAGACCTATCTCTGTGCTTCCCATTATTGACAAAATATTCGAGAAAATTGCTTGTAAAAAGTGTACTCTTATTTCGAACATAAATCATTTATCTACAATAAACAACTTAGTTTTCGCTCTAAAAATCAACAACACAGGCTATACTAAATCATTTACAATACCTTCATTTTAATATAGATGAAAGAGAGCGTATTTTGAATCTACGCATTAAAAAATATAAAAAATTACATTAATCCAAGCATTAAAAAATATATCTCTTCCAAGCATTAAGCCGTGGAGACCCACAAGGATCTGTCCTTGGGCCTCTTCTATTGCTAATATTTACCAATGATATTATTAAATCAACATCATTTTTCAGATTCATACTTTTTACCGATGGCAGCACTCTTTCTACGGTTCTTCCAAACGAAAATCGCACTCTAATCGCGGAGAGTATAAATAATGAACTCCATAAGGTTTCACAGTGGCCTAAAGTTAATGAAATGAGCCTTAATATCGACAAAACAGAATATGTTACAGTCTCATACAAGGAAAATATATCTCTTCCACGCATTAAATTGGCGAAGGTGAAATCGAAGAAACTAACTCATATAAGTTCTTGGGCGTTGAAATAGACAAGCATCTAACCAAAGAGCCCATCGCTCATATTAGTACCAAGTTGTCAAAATCCGTCGGAATCCATAAAATGAAAAATTTCCTGCCTGAAGAAGCTTTGCAAATACTTTACCGAACGCTCATTACACAATAATTACAATACGGAATAGAAGTATGACATGGAACTGATAACAATTAATCCAATATACTTATTATTCTGCAAAATAGAGCCATCACAGCGATAAAAAAACTAGACTATAATGCTCACACAAATGATTCATTCAAAAGTTTACAAATACCTAAATTTACGGATCTCTACAAATTCTCCATACGTAACTTCTTGTATAAAACATTGGCCTATGATGACGACAAAAACCTAAAACAATTGTTAACAGTACAAACTGGTTAACACGAGCATTTAACCTGTAACAGAAGTAACTTCATGCTTCTTATTATTCAAAAGCTCGGTCACAGCACAGCATCCTCTTCGTTGGAGCTAAAAATTGGAACTCAATCTCTGCGGAGATCAGTTAAAGTAATTCTGACAAAGTATTTAAAATAAATCATGATTCTCATTTTTAGTCGAAATAATAGCCATGTGAGATAACCAAGTCATATCTTTCCTCCTACATGACTTACCTTGATAGGGCTATTTGCCATGGTTAATGTCGTTGATCTTCAGTCTGTTCTTAAATCATTGATAGAATATACTGTAAACATCTAACCAATATAACCTATTTTGTAAAAGGAAATATCGCATATCGAGTTAACTAATCCATTAATCAGTCTAGTGAGTAATTAGGTTAGGTGAATGAGGTTAAACATAATTGTACACCTTAGAATAGCGTTGATATTGGGATGCCCTAGACGTCGCTGAACTTAATCGGGCCCACAGGTAGCTATACTCAAATTGATCATTACGAGTAAATTGATCTCGTATATTAGACGTACGGAATAATCTACTTTGTATCGCTTGTGGTAAATTAATTGTTTGATTGTTTAAAATTCTTCGTTCCTTATTTTACTGCTTCCGTATACCGTTAACATTTCACCGTTATCAACAAACGCCGCTACATGTTTTATCCGCTTTCCGTTACGCATCTGAAGCTGCAGTACGACGTTACGCGAAGTGCGTTACACAAAGCGCGTTACTCAAAAGGAGTTACCCAAAGTGCGTCACCCAAAGTGCGTCACCCAAAGTGCGTTACTCAAAGTGCGTTACTCAAAGTGCGTCACCCAAAGTGCGTCACCCAAAGTGCGTCACCCAAAGTGCGTCACCCAAAGTGCGTCAATCAAAGTGCGTCACCCAAAGTGCGTCACCCAAAGTGCGTCAATCAAAGTGCGTCACCCAAAGTGCGTCACCCAAAGTGCGTCACCCAAAGTGCGTCACCCAACGATCGTCACCCAAAGTGTGTAACCCAAAGCGCGCTACGCAAAGTGCGTCACCCAAAGTGCGTCAACCAACGATCGCCACCCAAAGTGCGTCACCCAAAGTGCGTCACCCAAAGTGCGTCACCCAAAGTGTGTCACCCAAAGTGCGTTACCCAAAGTGTGTTACCCAACGATCGTAACGCAAAGTGTGTCACCCAACGATCGTCACCCAAAGTGCGTTACCCAAAATGCGTCACCCAAAGTGCGTCACCCAACGATCGTCACCCAAAGTGCGTCACCCAAAGTGCGTCACCCAACGATCGTCACCCAAAGTGCGTCACCCAAAGTGCGGCACCCAAAGTGCGTTACCCAAAGTGTGTTACCCAACGATCGTAACGCAAAGTGTGTCACCCAACGATCGTCACCCAAAGTGCGTCACCCAAAGTGCGTCACCCAAAGTGCGTTACCCAAAGTGTGTCACCCAACGATCGTAACGCAAAGTGTGTCACCCAACGATCGTCACCCAAAGTGCGTCACCCAAAGTGCGTTACCCAAAGTGTGTCACCCAACGATCGTAACGCAAAGTGCGTTACCCAACGATCGTCACCCAAAGTGCGTCACCCAAAGTGCGTTACCCAAAGTGTATCACCCAACGATCGTCACCCAAAGTGCGTCACCCAAAGTGCGTCACCCAAAGTGCGTTACCCAAAGTGTGTCACCCAACGATCGTAACGCAAAGTGCGTTACCCAACGATCGTCACCCGAAGTGCGTCACCCAAAGTGCGTTACCCAAAGTGTGTCACCCAACGATCGTAACGCAAAGTGTGTCACCCAACGATCGTAACGCAAAGTGCGTTACCCAACGATCGTCACCCAAAGTGCGTCACCCAACGATCGTACTGCAAAGTGTGTCACCCAACGATCGTAACGCAAAGTGTGTCACCCAACGATCGTCACCCAAAGTGCGTCACCCAAAGTGCGTCACCCAACGATCGTCACCCAAAGTGCGTCACCCAAAATGCGTCACCCAAAGTGTGTCACCCAACGATCGTCACCCAAAGTGCGTCACCCAAAGTGTGTCACCCAACGATCGTAACGCAAAGTGTGTCACCCAAAAGGCGAAACCCAAATTACGTAACGCAAAATGTTTCACCCAAATTGCGTTACCCGAAACGCGTTACTGAAAGAGTGTTACAAAAAGTGTGTTACGCAAAACGCATTACATAAAGCGCGTTACGCAAAGTGCGTTACGATAGACGAGTAACACGTTACACAAATCCCGTACTGCATTGGAGTTTGCCGTCACATTCGCCACGCAGAGAGTCACCTCTGGTGGTCACGTGCATGGAAAAATGCATTCCTCCTTTTTGCGTGCTGCTATACCGCTGTTGTGTGTGTAGGTGTCGGCTGTGTGGTGTGAGTGTGCGTGTGTTTGTAGGCGCCTGTGTGCGAGGGTGCTTCTACGTGTTTGTGTGTGTTATTGTTTTTATGTACGTGTGTGTATGTGTGGGTATGAGAAATATTTGAAGATTTGTTCTCAAATATTCCAGACAAACGATGCGAAATTGTATTTTTTAAGTTAAATAAATGAAAATCATAAAATAGTTATTCGTTGGTTGTCAGAAAAATTAATTAACATTTCAAGCGCTTTGAATTTTTGAACATTTCAAATTATTTTGAATCTCGAATCATTTAATTGCATCGGAAATTATTTTAGGTTTTTTCATGATTTTGGAAGATTTGGACTCTTTTAAAATCTTGAGCTACTTAAGCACATTCGCAAATTTTTGTGTACGAAAAAAATATATATTTGTAATACTTCAGGTGTATTTAAAAAAATCCAATAAAACTTTTTAGAAGTTATTTTCAATTCTTTTGTCAATAGATTTACATGAAGCGATGCCGATCATTATGGTCTCTCGACCCTCCTCTCACCGTTCCAGCCTCCCCACCCCAACCCCTCCTCCTTCCCATCCCCATCACTTCTATTAGTCCACTCCCTTTTATTCCTCTTTTCTTCAGGAATATTGGATGATCTCCATCTCGCCTTTTCTGTTCATCAAATTTCTATTCATCTTCATGACTTGCTTGGTGCTGGCCTCACTTCCTTCAGTTTCCCAATTCCGACTTACCCTCAACCCTCTATTCCAATTCCCAGTCACCTAAATTTACACCCTCCCCCACTCCCTCTTTATTCCACCGCCTCCAAACCACCTTCCCCTCCCTCTGATTCCTCTTGCCCCATCAATCCCCACCGGTATTTCCCCTCACCCCCCTCACCCCCTTCTTCCCCCTCACTCCCCCCACTTCACCCTCACAACTCCCACTTCCCTCTCATCCCCCCTTCACCCTCACCCCCTACTCCCTTTCCCCTTCAGCCTTCCTTCCCCTCACCCCCACATTCCTCTCATTCCCCGCCATTCTCCCTCATCCCCCACTTCGCCTTAACCCTCGCAACCCCCACACTCCCCACACCCCCACACTCCCCACACTCCCCACACTCCCCACACTCCCCACACTCCCCACACTCCCCACACTCCCCACACTCCCCACACTCCCCACACTCCCCACACTCCCCACACTCCCCACACTCCCAACACTCTCCACACTCCCCACACTCCCCACACTCCCCACACTCCCCACACTCCCCACACTCCCCACACTCCCCACACTCCCCATCATTACGAGGCACCATTATGCGCGCAATGAGGGAGCGTCATGCAGGAATTTGATGAACTTTTGGATTGGCTGCAAACACCTGGGGGGGAGGGGGGGGTTTGGTGGGGTTATTGCTGGGGGGGATTGGTGGGGTTATTGCTGGGGGGGATTGGTGGGGTTATTGCTGGGGGGGGATTGGTGGGGTTATTGCTGGGGGGGATTGTTGGGGTTATTGCTGGGGGGGATTGGTGGGGTTATTGCTGAGGGGGATTGGTGGGGTTATTGCTGGGGGGGATTGGTGGGGTTATTGCTGGGGGGATTGGTGGGGTTATTGCTGGGGGGGATTGGTTGAGTTATTGCTGGGGGGGATTGGTGGGGTTATTGCTGGGGGGGATTGGTGGAATTATTGCTGGGGGGGATTGGTGGGGTTATTGCTGGGGGGGATTGGTGGGGTTATTGCTGGGGGGGATTGGTAAGGGGATTGCTGGGGAAATCGCTGGGAGGAATTGCTGGGGAAAATTGCTGGGTGGAAGGGTTTGTAACTGGGGAGTTGAGGAAGAGTGAGTGAGGGAGAGTGTGTGTGGAGAGAGTAAGTGAGGGAGAGTGAGTGAGGGAAGAGTGAGTGATGGAAGAGTGAGTGAGGGAAGAGTGAGTGAGGGGATAGTGAGTGAGGGGAGAATTAGGGAAGAGTGAGGGGATTTAGGTGAAGGGAATTAAATAAAATAGAAAACTGATCCAAAGAGCGAGAGAATCAATATAACGGGTAACTGATGAAAGGAAAATTAAGATAAAGTAATGAATGGAGGGAAATTTCTCTTAAGTACTCATCAGCATCACAAACAGTGGTAGGACAAAAAATGAATATAAAATCCTCGAAGGATGGGGAAGGCGTGGGAGGCGTTAGGAGGAGAGTGAGGGGATGCATGGGGTAAAAACAGCATGAAATAAATGCCCTAAAATGTAAGCAACATCTTAGAATGAAGCAAAAAAAGCGACAAAATTTCCAGCAACCGAAAAAGTTACTTGGAGTGAAAGTTTCGAGTACAGTTCACTTCTTCTAAAATCTCAAGGGGAAATTGAGGGCAAAGTTCAATTTTATTTTCCATGTCTCCTAAATGAATCTTTCCTTTTCGGGAACTTCCTTTCGATTAGCAAGAAAAAAATCTGGCTTATTGGATTTTCTTTGAAAATAAATGATATATGTTAAGATTTTTTAAATAAATCCCATAAACGACTAGGTCTTGAATTATTTTATTTGTTAATCAAAAATATTTGTTAATATAATAAAATTATTAATAAATATTATTCGTTCACGTACATAAGTTTTCATCAAAAATTAATATTATTATTTACCCTGCAGCAATTTTCCATCAAAATGAACTACGTAAAAAATTTCCCTCAACAATTCGATATTTTTCAAGTTTCACCAAAAAATATACTTCAATTTTTTATTATTTTCAGGAAAATAATATTCTGTGCTCTTTCTTTAGAAAAATATTAAAGCAAAATTCAAAATCTTCTTTTTCCGAACTAATCACTGCAATTTTAATTTTATGGCAATCATTTTATTCTGATGCACTTGTACTCGCACAGCTGAGTGTGACGGTGAGTGTTGCAGCGACTGTGTACATTGTGTTCACTACTGCCACTAATTGCCACTTAGTGGCACTGTCACTAACTACCACTGCCAGTGACTGCCACTGCCACCACTGCCACTAACTACCACTGCCACCACTGCCACTAACTACCACTACCATTGACTACCACAGCCACCACTGCCACTAACTACCACTACCATTGACTACCACTGCCACCACTGCCACTAACTACCACTACCATTGACTACCACAGCCACCACTGCCACTAACTACCACTGCCACCACTGCCACTAACTACCACTACCATTGACCACCACTGCCACTACCATTGACCACCACTGCCACCACTGCCACTAACTACCACTACCATTGACCACCACTGCCACTACCATTGACCACCACTGCCACCACTGCCACTAACTATCACTACCATTGACCACCACTGCCACTACCATTGACCACCACTGCCACCACTGCCACTAACTATCACTACCATTGACCACCACTGCCACTACCATTGACCACCACTGCCACCACTGCCACTAACTATCACTACCATTGACCACCACTGCCACTACCATTGACCACCACTGCCACCACTGCCACTAACTACCACTACCATTGACCACCACTGCCACTAAGTGCAGTAACTGCAGCGGGTGGCCAGCCTCCATTGATGACCATTGGACTGCAAAAATCAATACTGCTGCAATGGGCGAAATAATGCACTGAGCGCAGGGGGGTGTAGGGGGTGTATGGGGGTAGGGAGGGCAATTGACCACAGGGGGTGAGGGGGGTGAGGGGGGTCCGACCCCTGATGTCATGCAGTTTAGAAGGCCAGAAATATATAATTACTTTGGGCCGTGATTTTTAACTTTTTAATTGGATGATTTTGGAGCGTGTGAAAGTCACGCGCGCGGCGGGTGTGTGTGTGTGTGTGTGTGTATCCCGTTGTGTCCCGTTGTGTCCCGTTGTGTCCCGTTGTGTCCAATTGTGTCCCGGTGTGTGACCCGTTGTGTCCCATCGTGTGTCCCGTTGTGTCCCGTTGTGTCCCGTTGAGTCCCGTTGTGTCCCGTTGTGTCCTGTTGTGTCCCTTTGTGTCCCGTTGTGTCCCGTTGTGTGTCCCGTTATGTCCCGTCGTGTGTCCCGTTGTGTCCCGTTGTGTCCCGTTGTGTGTCCCGTTGTGTCCCGTTGTGTCCCGTTGTGTCGCGTTGTGTCCCGTTGTGTCCTGTTGTGTCCCGTTGTGTCCCGTTGTGTGTCCCGTTGTGTCCCGTCGTGTGTCCCGTTGTGTCCCGTTTTGTCCCGTTGTGTGTCCCGTTGTGTCCCGTTGTGTCCCATTGTGTGTCCTTTTGTGTCCCGTTGTGTCCTGTTGGGTCCCGTTGCGTCCCGTTGTGTCCCGTTGTGTCCCGTTGGGTCCCGTTGTGTGCCCCGTTGTGTCCCGTTGTGTCCCGTTGTGTCCCGTTATGTCCCGTTGTGTGTTCCGTTGTGTCCCGCTGTGTCCCGTTGTGTCCCGTTGTGTCCCGTTGTGTTCCGTTGTGTCCCGTTGTTTGTCCTGTTGTGTCCCGTTGTGTCCTGTTGGGTCCCGTTGTGTCCCGATGTGTCCCGTTGTGTCCCGTTGTGTCCCGTTGTGTCCCATTGTGTGTCCTTTTGTGTCCCGTTGTGTCCCGTTGTGTCCTGTTGGGTCCCGTTGCGTCCCGTTGTGTCCCGTTGTGTCCCGTTGTGTCCCGTTGTGTGCCCCGTTGTGTCCCGTTGTGTCCCGTTGTGTCCCGTTGTGTGCCCCGTTGTGTCCCGTTGTGTCCCGTTGTGTTCCGTTGTGTCCCGTTGTGTCCCGTTGTGTCCCGTTGGGTTCCGTTGTGTCCCCGTTATGTCCCGTTTTTACGTTACATCCTGCCATGGCCCGTTTTCTCCAATTTGTACTATTTCATTCCGTTACGGCCCATCATGTTCCATTTCACACCGCTATGTCCCGTATTGCTCCATTCCAATCTCTTCTATGTTTTCCCGTTACAACCCGTTGTGGTACGTTTTGTCCTGTTCGTGGTATTTATTTCCCTTTTGTCGCCTTAGATCCCGTTGTGCTTTTATTTGCTTCATTTTATGTTGTTTTCTTAGTCCCGTTTTATCCCGCTCAACCCTATCAATTAGCGCTACGTCCCGTTTTATTCTGTTCGACTTTATCAATTAGCGCTACGTCCCGTTTTATTTCGTTCGAAGCTATCAATTACCGTCATGTCCCGTTTTATTTCGTTCGACCCTATCAATTAGCGTTATGTCCCGTTTTGTACCGTTGCGCTTCCCCTCCATTTTTGCATTGTTCAACCCATTATGCCTCAGTTTATATTTTTCACCGTTTTGTCCATTTTACTCCAACGTGGCATTTATTTGAACGTTAGTCTTTGGTATCTGATTTTTTCCGTTTTATCCAGTTTCGCCCGTTATGACCCGTTTTATATTGATATTACCCGTTTTCTCCCAGAGTGATTACACTGAGTCTTGCTTTGTTCAGTTTCCTCCACTTTTGAGGTCTTGATTTTATTTGTTTAGCTCAGTACCGTTTTGTGCTGATTTGCTTGTTATATCCGTTATATCCGTTATATCCGTTATATCCGGTATATCCATTATATCCGTTATATCCGTTACATCCTTCAACACACGGGGTAAATCAACACACAGCCATGATCAACACACAGGTAAAGTTACTACACAGGGAACATCAACACACACACAATATCAACACACCAG